>JABUQX010082118.1:0-17500 GCA_015478945.1 Trachelipus rathkii
AGAGAGGATTATTCCATCTTTCTATTTGTAGAGATAGATTATAAGAGTCCTGCATTTCCCCCCTTAAACAACGGGCCCATATACACTTTTTAAAATTATAGCTCAATTCCCCCCCCCCTAACTCTCTTTGATTTCCTTTCTACTTCCAATTATAAATGAAGTGATATCGGACTACTGTTTTTCCATGTTTAACTAGCGGTGGTGTTCTTTTTAACGGTAATATGACTTCAGGAATTTTATTCCTTTGTAAACACTGTCATAAATTAAACGACACATTTCTCTCAAGATTTCAAATAAGAAAGTAATATAAAACTCCAGAGCAAGTTCTTTTTGATACCTCATAATTTTTATTATCCGAAATACTACTGGTGATGAGGAGTAAGTGTCTGCAACATGTCTTTTTCTCCATTTATCAGTCAGGGTTTAACCTTTGAATACAACTTAAATTTATATTAAAAAGCTAACCTTTTCTGTTGTTTTTATTTCATTCCCTCATCATTTTTTAATTCATTAAATTTTTTTTCACCATTTTAGAGGTTTTCAATATCTATATAAAGTAGTCTTATGTTATGAAGTTAAAATTGTTTTGTTTTATACCAATAAATGGCTAAGGAAAGAATAAATAATTAAAAAAGGCCAATAGTAATATTTTAAAACATTAAATATTTAGTGCTTGTTTTTAAAAGGTAAGAAAGGAGCAATTTCTGAAGCTGATTTGCTTTTAACATTATAAATATGAAATCATTTATCTTGAATGCTCTTTTGAAAATTTAATGCATCCGTCTTTGCATAAGATTTCATCAGATTTCTATGAAATTCAATATTATTTTTATTTTATTTTAAAAAAAAGGTCAAAACTTTATAAAAATTATTTTTTAATTTTTTTTATTATTATTTTTTTTCTTGCTAACCGAAATTCCTTTCAATGCTCTTTTCTTGATATATTCCGTTTGTTTACTTTCATAAACCGTCGCTTGTTGTGTTCTCTTAAAAAAGCTCACGAGGGAATTTAATGGAAATTATTTTTTTCTCTCTAAAAATGACTCTAGAAGAAAAGGATAAAAAAGCCGAAATAAACTCCATTATGTGATGAACTTAAAAAGGCTTGATAAAAACATTTCTAAAAGAACAAGGAATAGAGAGGCCTTCAAGGAAAAGTCTTTTTTTTTCGAGCTACTTCAATATAAATATATATATATATATATATATATATATATATATATATATTTATATATATATATATTATTATATATATATATATATATATATATATATATATATATATATATATATATATATATATATATATATATATATATTTCTTCTTTGTAGGGAAAAAGTCTAGGTTTAAAACATTTTACCAAAATTGTGGAAAATAAATTATTTAGGCAAAGCAAAGGCCACATTGTATCGATACATGACTTGAAAATGTGCATAGCATTGAAGTCTTGGATCAGCGAGTGGAGCTGAAAAGAAAAAGGAATAAGATTGTGTGGCGATCTCGTGAAAAAAAACGTATCGAAAAAAATTTACTCAAAAGATAAGGTATGTGAAAGAGAGTTCAGGAAAAATTGTTAGGTGTAAGAGCGATAATACAAAGGAATAATACAGCAGTTCGATGGCCGAAAGAAATTGGAAAAATTAGTTGTACAAGAGATTTCATAACATGATGTGTCCTAGTCTCCGTCTTTTCAAGATAATGTGTGAGTGGATCATTCTCAGAGTCTGTGATAACATGGGAAGTAGCTGGGGTGGTGTAAAGAAATTGTGAAAGAACAACATCCTATCCTCTAGACTTAGAAGCTTATATAGTGAGAGAAGCATTGTGATTCCTTCTAGAAATATCTCGGAGAATTAATATACCAATAATATTAAGAAAAGGAGAAGAGTTGAGTTTATGTTTTCGAAGGTATACGTGTTAAAACTTTTGTCGAGTAGGTAGATGAATGTGAGTTTTTCAGACAATGACAAATGACAATGTTATCAATGACACAGTTGAAAATAAAAAATCAAAAAAAAATCAAAGCTCAGCTGCTCATAAAGCACCACCTTAGCATCAGCAATTTACGATTATATGGGATGATTCCAGGATGAAAAAGAGAGAAAAGAAAATGGAGTCGTCGGCATATGACCGGATAGGTGACAGAATTTTATATATATATATATATATATATATATATATATATATATATATATATATATATATATATATATATATATATATATATATATATATATATATATTATATATATCCAGGAGGGAGAGAGAGAGAGAGAGAGAGAGAGAGACGAGACAGAGAGAGAGAGAGAGAGAGAGAGAGAAGAAGAGAGTAGAGAGAGAGAGCAGAGAGTCCTATAGAGAGAGAGAGAGAGACATTTTGAAAAGTAGAAAGAGAATAGTGGGATTAACATATTCCTGAAAGGAAAAGAACTATCAACAGATATAGAAGTAACATTGTGGTCTACAATACTTGCTCTAGAGTTCTAGAAGAAAATAAGATTAAAAGATAAAAAGTGTTTTTTTTTCAGATATATATAAATATATATATAATATATTAGTATATATATCAGAGATATATTATATATATATATATATATATATATATTATATATCTATATATATATATATGAGAGAGAGAGAGAGTGAGAGAGAGAGAGAGAGAGAGGAATCGAGTCTGGACGACCTATTATATATAGAATTATATAATATTATATATATATTATATATTATATATATATATATATATATATATTGTATATAATATATATTTTATATATTATATATTATATATATATAAGATACAGGAAGCCTAAATAAAAAACTTTCGATACTCATTTAATATGTTAATCAGCACGTTTCGGGTTCAACAATGCCCATGCTTCAGCTAAAAAAAGATTATAAACTAATATAAAATTTATTCGATAATATATAATTAATAATAATTAATAATAATATAACTAACAAAGAATATAACAAGCTATATCTAATGATACGTTACGAAATAATAATAAAAAAAAATAATATAATAATAATAATAAAATAATAAAAAGTAAATAAAATATGGTAAGAAAAGGTTTCAATGAATATGAAATAATAAATAATAAAATAATAATAATAATAAGTAATAATATATAAATAATAATAATAAATAATAATAATAAATAATAATAAATTATAAATAATAATAATAAATAATAATAATAAATAATAAATAATAAATAATAAATAATATTATCTAATAATAATAATAATAATAATCATAATAATAATAATAATAATAATAATAATAATAATAATAATAATAATAATAATAATAATAATAATAATAATAATAATAATAATAATAATAATAATAATAATAATAAATCCGATGTTGAGAATTAAGATAATTTAAAATTGCTGGGCGTGACGTTGTTATCTAAAAATTAAAAAACAGTCATCAACATACCTTTTATGTAGGAGTGGTTTAAAATCAGTGTGACAATTCTCCATCCAAGATCTCTCATGTTAGCACAAAAATGCATTAGCAAATGTGGGGCCAAGTGACGAGCGCATTGCCTAAAAAGAGAAAGTGTGTCATCAGTGGCGAGCTCCAAGAGCTTCGAGAATTGGTTTTTATTGAGATTATTGATTTTGTGTTCATTTTGTTACAAGCAAATAGCTTGCTAAATTTAATTTATTTCCAGAAAAACTCCTTCGTAAATTTATCAATAAATTTTTAGATAATCTTTTTCGACCCAACCAAGTAATCACATATTCATCAATACAGAAAGTTTATTTAAAAATTTCATATTTTGGGCCCAATACTCGTTAAAAGTCTCGTTAAAAGCCTTGAATTATCAGTTACCAAAACTTTCCCATCTTATAAATTTATTTTTATACCGCTAAATGATTTTAAAATAAAAGCCTTTTCAAAATGAAGGATATGTTACGAATTGTTTGAGATTCTCGGTGGTCTACTCCTTCTTGCGAGGACTGTGAAGCCCGTTATGTAGGTTAGAAGGTCCGACAGGCCTGTAACTAAAACTGAGAATTCACAAGCATCTGGGTCTTTCGTTTAGAAAAAACCAACCAACCATTGACTTCTTCTGAGAATTCGACTATCAGGACCCATTCAATAGAAAATAGTCATAATATCTCTAAAGAAAACTTTAAAATATTATCTATAGCGTCCGATTTACTGAAGCAGAAAGTGCGTGAGAGCTTACACATTAAAAATACAAAACCAGAACTCGCAAAGCTGATAGCGTCTTCATTAAATTATTTTTATTTTTATTTCCTTTTAGAATAATAGTTTTAATTATTACTATGATTATTTAATTTATTATATTTTGACACCATTGTATTAAGTATTCTTCTGAACTTTCTTGTTTTAATAATGCCCTAATATTTAATTGTCACCAACTAATTACTAACTATCAACTATCAAAGATTTTTACATAATATAAACGGTCAATTTAGTTGTCATTTTACATTCTTTTTGGAGACTATCAATAAAGCAGGTAATATTATACAAATTTATTGTTTTTAAGCTGTATTTTGGAATAATTTTAATTTTTTATTTTTTTTATTATTGTTTTAACATTTGTTTAATTATTCATTATTATTATTATTATTATTATTATTATTATTATTATTATTATTATTATTATTATTATTATTATTATTATTATTATTATTTCATATTCATTGAACCCTTTTGTTACAATAGTTTTTATTTATTATTATCATTATTATTATTAATATTATTATTATTATTATTATTTATTATTTATTAAATTATTATTCTATTATTATTATTATTATTATATTATTATTATTACTACTTTTTAACCATAGAATAATTTATTGTAGTTTTTAATCTTATTTTCAGACTGTTGATGGGTTTTGTTTCACCCGAAACGTTCTGATTACATACTAAATGATATCCAAGTTTTTATTCGTCTTCCCAATTCTTATAAAATCGAGGTTCCGTAAGAACAAGTCATTGGATATATATATATATCATATATATTATATATATATATATATACTATATATATATATATAGCTATAATATATATATATATATATATATATATATATATATATTATATATATATATATATTTATTTCGAGGTTTTAGAGAGAGATACGGAGTGGGTGGTTACTTAAGAAAGGCTTTTGGAGAGTATGTAATAAAAAATGACAAATGTAGATGTAAGAACGGGATATGAAAACGAGAAATGTTTTGAGGTGGGAGCTGGCGTTAAGCAAGGGAAGTGTATTGTCACCAATTCTGTTTGTAGCATAGTTGGATGTGGTAATTAGGGCAGTGAGGGAGGAGGTGGAGGACTTGGATGGAGATGTGATGGCTTATGCGGATGACCTGGCGTGCTGGAGTGAAGACGGAGATAAACTGAGGAGGATGATGTTGGCTTTTGATAGTAAACTGAGAGAAGGCGGGCCTGTGCATGAACGTAGATAAAACAGAAATTATGATAGTTTAGTAGAGAAGAGGGAGAAGAGTTGGTGGTGGAGGTGGATGGTGTGGTGATTAAAAACGTAGAGAAATACAAGTACCTGGGTGGAATGTTTGGTAGAGAAGGAGGAAGTGCCTTGGAGATTGCGAGCAGAATTGATAAGTACGGGAGAACAGTTAGAACAGTTTTGTATCCTATCATCAGGGATAATGAGATTGGAGGGAGGTGAAGAAATATAATTTTCGAAGAGTAATTTTTTAACACCGGTTCTTCTGTATGGGGCGGAAACAATGGAGTATGACAAAAGAGAAGGAGAGCAGAAGTGCAGACTGCTGAATGAATGTATTGGAGAGGCGATGGCCGTGAAAGACCTAGGAGGGCAGAGTTAGAAACGAAAGAAATTAGAGAAGGTATAGGAAGTATACCTATTATTATACAAAGTAGATGTAGCAAAGCCCTAAGGTGGGTGGGGAATTTGGAAAAGGATGGAGCGTGGCAGGGTGGCCAGGAGGAGGTGGGACTGGAGACCCGGAAGAAGGCAGACCAAGGGGAAGACCATGGAAGAAATGGAAGAACTCCGTAGAAGATTCGCTGAGAAGACATCAAATGCTATCTATGATTCAGCTGATCGAAGAACGGGTCTTGGAGAGATAGAAGGGAGTGGAAGAAGAGATTGGCCGTGCTGACAGGCTCATAATGAGCCTTCCTGGGAGCGGATGTAAGATGTAAGATCTATATATAAATATGTGTGTTTATATATAATCGATCCATAACACGTACTTATTCTCACACTATATATATATATATATATTATATATATATATATATAATATATTATTATATATATATATATATATTATTTTTATATATTATATATATATATATATAATTATATATATATATATATATAATTATATATATATATATATATATAATATATTATATATATATAGTATATTATATATAATATATATAGTATATATATTATATATATATATATATAATATATATATATATATATATTGTGAGTTTGTGAAATAACAGCTGTATTCTTTTAGATTTTTTAATTGGTTTTTTTAAAAAAAGAGAACGTTTTTAATTTGAACGAATCAATAATGATTCTTTCATGTATTTATTAATTTTACTTAATATAAGTTAATGAATAAATTTAATGTAAATTAAGTAATGAAGAAATGTATTTATAACAAATCATCATTCATCATATATATATATTATATATATATATATATAATAATATATAATAATTATATATAATATATATATATATATATATATATATATATATATATATATATATATATATATATATAAGTCGGTAAGGGGCGCACAACTGACAGCCAAACTGAAAGCTGCCAGATTTGTCGCTAAATCTGGCACCCCGAGAAAACGGAGGGAAATGGGATTTTTCGTTTTTTTGGTACAAATTTGTACCATTTTTTTAAAGAAATTTTGCTACTTTTTTAGCTGTTTTGTGCCGATTTGTCGCTTAATCTGGCAACCTAATCCGTTTAATTTTTACCTTTTTAGCATTTTTTTGGCACCTTTTTAGCATTTTTAGCTACTTTTTTAGCAATTTTGTTCATAATATCAGGTCAAGATCTCCCACTCCGGAGATTTGGGGATTTTTCCCATTGACAGCCGCACGTCGAAGGCAAAGACTTTGAAACCACTTTCGAAGGTTTTTGGAAAATTCCAGACATGTCGGCAGCTGACTTGGAAGCCTGCAGCCCGCAGCCCATCGCAGGCCGTCTCGAGTCTGTAAACATTCTTTGCTATTTTTTTTAAAAATAAAAAATTTTAAATGAAAAATAGTTTCCCAAAATATTTTTTTTACAAATTTTAATTGAATAACATCAATGGTGGATATAAAAATTTTTCAAATAATTTTATTATTTTAATTATTTTTAATTTTATTTTTAAGAAATTATTTTGTTTTAATTTTTTATTTTTTTCAATTTTAATTTTTTATTAATTTATTTATTTTTAATTTTTTATTTTAAGAAAAGTGATTTTTGTTTTAAATTTTGTTTTTATTTTTTTTTATTTATTTTTAATTCTACTTATTAAATTTTATTTTCACAATTTATTTTATAGGTTTAATTTTACATTAATACTTTGTTTATATTTTTTTATTTTTTTTAAGTTATTTTAATTTTACTTACTTAAATTTATTTTCAAACTTCAGTTTATAAATTTATTTTCATTTATACCTTAAGTTTAATTTTTTATTTTTTAAATTTACTTTAAATTCAATTTATTTTTACACCTTGTGTTTAATTTTTTATTTATTTATTTAATTTACTTATTTAAAATTTATTTTCAAACTTTTTATAAGTTTCATTTTTTGTTAATACTTTGTTTTTAAATTTTTTTTTTTTTTTATTTTAATTTATTTTCAATTTTAATGTTTTTTAATTACTTTTTAAATTTTATTTTAGATTTAAATCATTCCGTTAATTTACTTTTAATAACTTATAAACTATAACATGTTGATATGGCAAAAAAATTGGCATTTTGAAGCGTATTCAAAAGCAGTAAATCAGTAATCAGTAAAGCAGTAAATCAGTAAAATCAGTAAATCAGTCATACCTTAAAGCGTAAATCAGTAAATCAAGTAAATCAAAATCAAGTGAATCAGTAAATCAACTGCCCTCCCCCGCACCCTCCCTACCCTTCTCATGATCTATTGATTCTATTGATCTATTGATCTATTGATTCAAGTCATCATATTTTTTATTAAAAATTGTTATGTTTTACATATCCTAAAGCAGTAAATCAGTAACGCAGTAAATCAGTAAAGCAGTAAATCAGTAATCAGTAAATCAACTGCCCTCCATACCCCCTTATCAAACCGTGATCTATTGATCTATTGATCTATTGATCTAATTGATCTATTAATCTATTGATTCAAGTCATATTTTTATTAAAATTGTTATGTTTTACATATTCTAAAAAGCCATAAATCAGTAAATCAGTTAATCAAAACCACCCACTCTATCCTTCGCTTACCCTTGCCATGATCTATTGATCTATTGATCTATTGACCCTAATTGATCTATTGATTCAAGTCATTTCAAGTCATATTTTTATTAAAATTGTTAATGTTTATCATACCCTAAAAAGCAGTAAATCAGTACCAGTAAATCAAACCACCCACTCAGGTTGGGTAATGGTTTCATCCTCCTACACGCATCTATTTGATCTATTTGAACTCTATTAATCTAATTGATCTAATTGATTCAAGTCATATTTTTGGTATCAACATAACACAAAACTTTATTAATTTTTGTTTTTTTTTTCTTTAAAACATTTTTTTACTAAAAAATTTATTCTTTTTATGTTTATTAACTTAAATTTTTTTTACATTTTCATACCCTAAAGCAGTAAATCAGTAAATCAGTAAATCAATACCTCAATTGCCTCTCATACCCTTCTGTGAATCTATTGATCTATTGATCTATTGATTCCAATCCAAATTTTGTATAACAAAACACAAAAACTTTTATTTATTTAGTGTTTGTTTTCTTTTTATAATCGTCAACTAAATTATATTGTTTCCGAAATTTATTTTATAAGTTTTATTTACAAGTTTGAAAAGTTTGATTCCTTTTTTTTTTTAATTTAGGCGTTCATTTAAAATTTTTTTTGAATTAACTTTTTCAACAATTTTATTATTTATTTTTATTTTTTTTGTTTTTTATTTGCTTAAAACATTTTGTTTTTTACTAAAAAATTTTGCTTTTCATGTTTTAACGTAAAAAATTTGCATTTTACAGACACATAGAAATCAGATGAATCAAGAGAGTGTACACAATTAAGTCAACCACCCACTTCTATCCTCCTCGCCCCATTCGGTGATCTATTGATCTATTTGATCTATGATCTATTGATTCAGGTATTGATCTATTGATTCAAAGTCATATTTTTGTGTATAAACATAACACAAAAACTTTTATTTATTTTGTTTTGTTTTCTTTTTATAATCGTCAACTAAATTATATTGTTTGCTATTTTATTTTTATGTTTCATTTTATAAGTTTTATAAGTTTCATTCTTTATGTTTTTAATTTTTGCTTTCAATTTAAATTTTTTTTTAATTACTTTTCAAATTTTATTATTTATTTTTATTTATTTTTGTTTTATTTTCTTTAAACATTTTGTTTTTACTAAAAAAATTATTCTTTTTATGTTTATATCGAAACTTTTAACTTAAAAAAATTTACATTTTTACATACCCTAAATCAGTAAATCAGTAAATCAGTAAATCAAACCACCCACTCTATTCTCCTACTCATTCGTGATCTATTGATCTATTGATCTATTGATCTAATGATCTATTGATTCAAGTCATATTTTGTATAACATAACACAAAAACTTTTATTTATTTTTGTTTTGTTTCTTTAAACATTTTGTTTTTACTAAAAAAAATTATTCTTTTTATGTTTATAACTTAAATTTTTTTTTTTACATTTTTACCTATACCCTAAAGCAGTAAATCAGTAAATCCAGTCAATGAAACTGTCATCTTAGCCACCCTCCTACCCATTCGTGATCTATTAATCTATTGATCTATTGATTCAAGGCATATTTTTATTAAAATTGTTATGTTTTACATACCCTAAAGCAGTAAATCAGTAAATCAGTAAATCAAACCACCCACTCTATTCTCCTACTCATTCGTGATCTATTGATCTATTGATCTATTGATCTATTGATCTATTGATCTATTGATTCAAGTCATATTTTGTATAACATAACACAAAAACTTTTATTTATTTTGTTTTGTTTTCTTTAAACATTTAATTTTTAACTAAATTATATTGTTTGCTATTTTATTTTTATAAGTTTTATAAGTTTCATTCTTTATGTTTTTAATTTTTTCTTTCAATTTAAATTTTTTTAATTACTTTTCAAATTTTATTATTTATTTTTATTTATTTTTGTTTTATTTGCTTAAAACATTTTGTTTTTACTAAAAATTTTGCTTTTTATGTTTATAACGTAAAAAATTTGCATTTTTTTACATACCCTAAATCAGTAAATCAGTAAATCAAACCGCCACTCTATCCTCCTCCCCATTCGTGATCTATTGATCTATTGATCTATTGATCTATTGATTCAAGTCATATTTTGTATAAACATAACACAAAAACTTTATATTTGTTTTTTTGTTTTCTACTTTTAAAATTTTGGTTTTTACTAAAAAAATTATCTTTTTAAATGTTTTTATTAACTTAAAAATTTTTTTTACATTATTACATACCTAAAGCCAATGAATGTCTAAATGTCCAATTCTATTACTGCCTCTAGGGCCCCCTCCTATACTCTCATTCGGATGCTATTGATCTATTGATTTCATGACTATTTGATTCAAGGCGATATTTATACAGTTTCTTTTTTTGTATACATCATACATAAAAATAATTCTTTGCTTTAGTTGGTTGTTGCTGAAATGTAGCGTTTGTTGTTACATTTTGCTGCAGTTGCTGATGTTGTTGTTGTTGACACAAATGTTGGCATTTTCTGTTGTGAAATGTTTCATTTTGTTGCTCGCTTCGAAATTGTTGCATTTGTTGTTGGCTTGTTCTGTTGAATGTCGCTTTCGTTTGTTGTTGAAATGTCTTGCATTTGTTTGTTGTTGTGTTGTTGAAATGTTCGCATCTGTTGTTTGATACTGATGTTGCATTTGTTGTTGAACTGTTGCATCTTGTGTTGTTGTTGTTCGATTCTGTTTGTTGTTCGTTGTTGTTTGTTGTTCTTGCGTTGTTGTTGTTGCTGTTGTTGTTGGTTGTGTTGTGTTGCTGTTGTTGTTGTTAAATATATCATACGTTCAAGTTAAATGAATAATATAACAACCACTTTTTCAAACATATCTTATAATTATCTATATGTTTCAACTTTTTCTACACTCAACATTGCTAATCATCTGATAAAATTAAACTAAAATATATATCATCCTATCCCTAATCGACATACAGCATTCATTTACTAATGGTACTAAAATTAGTAAGTTTCAAACTTAACCAGATACGTATCCATAGCAATCTCCAATCTTCTCTTCACCAACACCGATCAACAATATTATTTATCTATTATTATTATTATTATTTTCCATTATCCTATTATTATTATTATTAATTATTATTATTTTTATTATTATTATTATATAACTAAGATGTCAATAAGATAGTAAGAATAAAACCAAAATTTACCTGTATGTCACTGTCACACACTACCACACACAACACACACACACCACACCACACATCACACACACACACACACACACACACACACCACGACACACCACACACACACTATACTTACTATCGCACACCTTACTCTACAATACACTCCTTTACGCCATGCAATATCATAGTACTAAACCTTATCTGCATCCACATACTGCTTAT
Source organism: Trachelipus rathkii (assembly GCA_015478945.1). Classification (NCBI taxonomy): domain Eukaryota; kingdom Metazoa; phylum Arthropoda; class Malacostraca; order Isopoda; family Trachelipodidae; genus Trachelipus; species Trachelipus rathkii. The sequence goes on from JABUQX010082118.1 coordinate 11,899, forward strand.
TTATATGAGTCAAGCAAGATGCTGCCATATTTTAAGCGTCGTTGGAAGATATTTATCTTCCTTTCACATATTTAAATATAAACATTTCGTTGTTTGTATTTTTCTTCCTCCTTTAGCGTTTCTATTATACTTTATATTTATATTTTTAGATTTTTTTTAGTTCTTTATTTATTTATTTGATAGCCTGACTCATAGGGTTTTACCCCAAAACGTGGGGTTTCAAGCCACCTAAGGGGTGTTCCTTCAGAAGGTTATAACAATAATCGAAAGACTAAGTTTCGTGGGGCAACTTCATGCTAGTGTTTTACTCCTTAACGATGTTTAAATCGGTCTTTCTACCTACTCTGGTTGACTTTTTAACATTGAAAATATAATCGAAACCCTTTGGTGGGCTAAACCCCCTTTTGGGGTAAAACCCTTGAGTCAGGCTCAAAATAAATAAATAAATAACTAACTTTTAACAAAATATTAAATATAAATATAATAAAACGAGTAAAAGAAAATACATACGCATCTCATTCAACGTAAAATTGTGAAAAATATAAATATCTATCCACGACGCTTAGATAAATGTTGCACATCTGGCTTGACATCATAGATTAAATTATACATGTCATGTGATCAGTTTAATTGTTAGTACGAATGATTGCATGGCTAATGTAATAAGTAAAGTGTCTAATATTATTGTGTTGCGTGTGTGTTGTGTGTGTGGTGTGTGTGTGTGTGTGTGTGTGGTGTGTGTGGTGTGTGTGTGTGTGGTGGTGTGTATGGTATGTTAGGTTTTGTTGTGTTCATAAAACATAAATATAGTTGATATAATAATAATAATAATAATAATAATAATAAATAATGATAATGATAATGATAATGATAATGATAATGAATAATGATAATGATAATGAATAATATATAAATAATATTTTTTGAATCGGTTGTGTTTAGTAAAAGATTGAGATTGCTATGATGACTTTTGCTGTAAGTTGATAATTCTAATTTTTGTTACCTTGTTAATGTCAGTAGGGTAGGATGATTTATATTTTTTGTTTAATTTTCAATATTACAAAATGTTAATGAAAATTAATATTGATGATTACAGATATGTTTGAAAAACTGTTGTATATTTTCATTTAAAATGAACGTATTATTATTATTATTATCAACAACAACAACAACAACAAATGCAACATTTCAACAACAACAACAACAACAACAAACGCAACATTTCAACAACAACATCAGCAACTGCAGCAAATGTAACAACAAACGCTACATTTCAGCAACAACAGCTAAAGCAAAGAATTTATTTTTATGTTATGTTTATAAACAAAAAGATACTTATAATATGCCTTGAATCAATAGATCAATTGAATCAATAGATCAATAGATCAATAGATCAATAGATCAATAGATCGATAGATCATGGAAGGGTGGCTAGAGGGCAGTTTGATTGACTGATTTACTGATTTACTGCTTTAGGTATGTAAAAATGTAAAAAAAATTTAAGTTATAAACATAAAAAGAATAATTTTTTTTAGTAAAAACAAAATGTTTTAAAGAAAAACCTAAATAATAAAGTTTTTGTTTATGTTATACAAATAATGACTTGAATCAATTAGATCAATAGATCATAGATCAATAGATCCGAATGGGGAGGAGGATAACAAAAAGAGAAGTGGGCGAGGTTTGATTTACTGATTTACTGATTTAGGTATGTAAAAATGCAAATTTTTACGTTATAAACTGAAAATAGCAAATTTAGTAAAAACAAAATGTTTTAAGCAAATAAACAAAAATAAATAAAAATAAATAATAAAATTTGAAAAGTAATTAAAAAAATTTAAATTGAAAGAAAAAATTAAAAACATAAAGAATGAAACTTATAAAACTTATAAAATGAAACTTATAAAAATAAAATAGCAAACAATATAAATTTAAGTTGACGATTATAAAAAAGAAAAACAAAACAAAATATAATAAAAGTTTTGTGTTATGCTATACAAAATATGACTTGAATCAATAGATCATTAGATCAATAGATCAATAGATCAATAGATCACGAATGAGTAGGAGAATAGAGTGGGTGGTTTGATTTACTGATTTACTGATTTACTGCTTTAGGGTATGTAAAACATAACAATTTTAATAAAAATATGCCTTGAATCAATAGATCAATAGATCAATAGATCACGAATGGGTAGGAGGGTGGCTAGAGGAAACAGTTCAATACATAATTCATACTGATTTACTGCTTTAGGTATGTAAAAATGTAAAAAAATTTAAGTTATAAACATAAAAAGAATAATTTTTTTAGTAAAAACAAAATGTTTAAAGAAAACAAAACAAAATAAATAAAAGTTTTTGTGTTATGTTATACAAAATATGACTTGAATCAATAGATCAATAGATCAATAGATCAATAGATCAATAGATCACGAATGAGTAGGAGAATAGAGTGGGTGGTTTGATTTACTGATTTACTGATTTACTGATTTAGGGTATGTAAAAATGCAAATTTTTTACGTTATAAACATGAAAAGCAAAAATTTTTAGTAAAAACAAAATGTTTTAAGCAAATAAAACAAAAATAAATAAAAATAAATAATAAAATTTGAAAAGTAATTAAAAAATTTAAATTGAAAGCAAAAATAAAACAAAATCCTTAAAAACTTATAACACCACACCACTAAACAAATAAATAGAACAATTAACTATTTTTGACGTTATAAGAACAAAAAATAAAGTTCTCTATAGAGATCAGTCTTTCACTCAAATCACACAACACACTTGAATTAGACTTCATTAGATCAATAGATCAATAGATCACGAATGGGAAGGAGGATAAGACTGGGTGGGTTTGATTTACTGATTTCCTGATTTATTCTGATTTAGGGTATGTAAAAATGCAAATTTTTACGTTTATAAACATGAAAGCAAAAAATTTTTTAGTAAAAACACATATTGTAAGCAAATAAACAAAAATACATAAAAATAAATAATAAAATTTGAAAAGTAATTATACATTTTAAATTTAACAAAAAAACATTTACAACAAAAAAAAAAAAACTTTTAAAGATTTCAACATAACTTAAAACTAAAATATTGGAACAATATAATTTAGTTGACGATTATAAAAAGAAATACAAAAACAAAATAAATAAAAGTTTTTTGTTATGCTATACAAAATATGGACTTGAATCATAGATCATTTAGGTCAATAGATCAATAGATCAATAGTCATAGATCACGAATGGGGAGGAGAATAGAATGGGTGGTTTGATTTTACTGATTAACTGATTTCTGCTTTAGGTAGTGTAAAAACCTTAAACAATTTTAATAAAATATGCCTTGAATCAAAGATCAATGATTAATAGATCAACGAAGTGGGTAGTGAAGGTGGCTAGATGACAGTTCAATTGACTGATTTTACTGAACTTAACTGTTTTAGGTATGTAAAAATGAATTAAAAAAAATTTAAGTTATAAACTTGCAAAAAATTTGTATTTAGTAAATACAACAAATGTTTAAAGAAAACATGAGCAATCACCAGACATTTTTTGCATTTTCTTATGGCATTCATAATGTCATGCATCAAATAGATCAATAGATCAATAGATCACGAATGAGTAGGAGAATAGAGTTGGGGTGGTTTGATTTACTGATTTTACTTGAATTTAGGGTATGTAAAAAGCTTAATTTTTTTACGTATAACCAGTGAAAAGCAAATTTTTTAGTAAAAACAAAATGTTTTAAGCAAATAAAACATAAAATAATAAAAATAGAATAATAAATATTTGAAAAAGTAATTAAAAAAATTTAAAATTGAAAAGCAAAAATAAAAAACAAAGAATTGATAAACTTATAAAACTTATAAAATGAAACTTATAAAAATAAAATAGCAAACAATATAATTTAGTTGACGATTTTAAAAAGAAAACAAAAACCAAACCACTTATAACTTGATAAGTTTTTGGTGGTTAAAAAACAACAAAAAAACATGTTATACAAAATATGACTTGAATCATAGATCCATTAGATCAATAGATTCAATGAGGATGCAATAATCAAGAATGGGGAGGAGGATAGAGTGGCGTTTCTGATTTACTGATTTACTCGCTGTTACTGATTTACTGATTTAGGGTATGTAAAAATGCAAATTTTTACGTTTATAAACATGAAAAGCAAAATTTTTTTAGTAAAAATAAAATGTTTAAGCAAATAAACAAAATAAATAAAAATAAATAAAAAATTAAAAGTTATTAAAAAAATGTAAATTGGAGCAAAAATGAAATGCATAAAGAATGAAACTTATAAAACTTTAAAATGAAACTTATACAATAAAATAGCAAACAATATAATTAGTTGACGATTATAAAAAGAAAAACAACACAAAATAGATAATTAAAAGTTTTTTGTGTTATGTTATACAAAATAATTAACTTGAATCAATAGATCATATAGATCAAAATAGATCAATAGATCAATAGTCAATAGATCACGAATGAGTAGGAGAATAGAAGTGGGTGGTTTGATTTTACTGATTTACTACTGCTTTAGGGTATGTAAAAATGTAAATTTTTTTGTTATAAACATAAAAAGAATACATTTTTTAGTAAAAAAACAAAATGTTTAAAGAAAACAAACAAAAATAAATAAAGAGGTTTTTGTTATGTTATGCAAAAATATGACTTGAATCCATAGATCAATAGATTAATAAATCAATCAATAGATCAATAGATGGTTAGGAGGAATAGAGTGGGTGGTTTGATTTTTACTGATTTACTGATTTACTGGTTTAAAACTGATTTACTGCTTTTAAGGTATGTAAAAACATAACAATTTAAATAAAAATATGACTTGAAAAATCAATAGATCAATAGGTCAATAGAATCAATAGATCATGGAAGGGTAGGAGGGTAAGGAGGGTAGGAGGGTAGGAGGGTAGGAGGGTGGTTTACTGATTTATACTGATTTACTGATTTAAGCTACTTTTTTAGGGTATGTAAAACATAACAATTTTATAAAAATATGACTTGAATCAAATAGTCAATAGATTAATAGATCAATAGATCAATCAGATCAATAGATTTCACGGAAAATGGGTAAGGATGGTGAACTGGAGGGCAGTTTGATTTACTGATTTACTGATTTACTGCTTTACTGCTTTACTGATTTACTGCTTTAGGGTATGTAAAACATAACAATTTTAATAAAAAATATGACTTGAATCAATAGATCAATAGATCAATAGATCATGGAAGGGTAGGAGGGTGGCTGGATGGCAGTTTGATTTACTGATTTACTGCTTTACTGATTTACTGATTTACTGCTTTACTGATTTACTGATTTACTGCTTTAGGGTATGTAAAAATGCAAATTTTTTACGTTATAAACATGAAAAGAATAAATTTTTTTAGTACAGAACAGAATGTTTTAAACAAATAAAATTTAAAAAGTAATTAAAAATTTAAAATTGAAAATAATTAAAAAAAAAAAAAAAAAAAAAAAAAAAATAAAAAAAAAATTAAACACAAAGTATAAACGTAAAATGAAACTTATAAAAATAAGTTTGAAAATAAATTTAAATAAGTAAAATTAAAATAAA
>JABUQX010082118.1:25000-37773 GCA_015478945.1 Trachelipus rathkii
ATATATATATATAGTACATATATATATATATGTAGTATATACCTCATCCATAATTATCTTAGCTGCTACTCTATAATTGTCTACGGGTATATATATATATATATATAAACAAGGAAAACCACAATAAACGTGTGAATATAGTATTATTATAAATCCCCACATAAAAATAAAACAAAAGCAAAAATTACAAAAACAACGAACTACACTTTCGCAGAGGACATGCCGCCTCCCCGCATTCCGGCTCGTAAAAAAACTTCAATAAAATTAAGCGACAAAAATAGATGTGTTAAAAGGTTGTGTGTAATGTCAGCGGTCTCCAAACTTTTTTGATCGCCTGTACCCCTGAGACGAAAATAATTCTAAGTTTTACCCCCCTATAAGCTGTAATATATATATATATATATATATATATATAATAATATATATAATATATATATATATATATATATATAATATATATATATATATATATATATATATATATATATATATATATATATATATATATAAATATATATATTGAAACTCGCGACAAATTAATGCATTTCACCACGTAAATATATGTAAATCTCTGATTTTTGGAAAGTGAGCTAGGTTTGGTTTTTTATTCGGTCATACCTAAATTCGCAGTTGTATACCGTGTAGGGAACTAAATGGCATAATAAAGACAACCAACCAAATTACGAAAAATCTGAAAAGTACGTTCATAGGAAAGAACAAGAGGGCAAGACACCAACCAACCATAACGAAACAACCCTATGCTGTAAGTCGGAGCCTTGACAAGGACTGTCACCAATAGAAAGACATCGTCAAGAGAAGAGGAAACTGCCATGGAGTTATCACAACTGGCAGAAGCACGGCCATTCTCAGAGACAGGTGGCTCGGCAACTCGCGGTAAACCAATCGACGGTCAGTTCGAAATCCTTCGTCGGCTTCAGGGAGACTGCGCCAAACAACCCGTAGACGAACATGGTCAGGGTCGCCGAGGGCACGTCCGAGAGAGAGGGGAACAGCAGTCCCTCCATCTGACAGTGCTTCGTGATCGTTTCCAAACAAGTGTACAGCTACAACACAGGCTCCGTGAGGTCAGACGTGTGCCCATTTCCGAGCGTACAGTGAAAAAGACGACAGAATGACGTTTGGAGTACGTATTAACAAGGTCTGCCATCGGCCCTTCTCCTGATCAGGGAGCATCGGGTTGCGATTTCATTTTTCACAAGCGTATGGGAGATTGGACACTCACAGATGAGTCGAGGTTCACACTGCATGGACCAGATGGACGTCATCGAATTTGGAGACGTGCAGGTGAGCACTTTTCTGCTTTCAATATATCACCAAGGATTCCTTTTGGAGGCGACTCTGTGATGGTGTGGGCAGGCATTTGTTTGGGTGCTCGCACGGCATTGCATATCGTGAGCAGAGGAACGGCTAACGGCTGAAAGGTATGCGGAAGACATCCTCCAAGAGTATATAGTGCCTTTCGTGTCCTTCATTGGCGTCCATTTTTTGTTACTCCCTGACAACGCCATACAGCATACTGCACAGGTCGTCCAACGGTACCTACAACAGGTAGTGATCAGACTCCTGACCATTTCTGCGAGGAGCCCGGACATGAACCCCATTAAACGCGTTTTTGATTGTTGGGTAGGCGTATTCGAGCCCGTGAACATGCTTCGTCTACACTCAGGGAGCTTGCAAACGCCTTGACAACATCCCGCAGGAGACCATCTCCAAGATCATTTCATCAATGCCGAATCTCTTGGAGGAAGTTGGAAGGGCCAGAGGGGGTACACCCCATTATTAGACACCTTTATGCTGCACTTTACATTGTAATTTGTAGAATATTTGTTGGGTTGGGTTAATAAAATCATCATAATCCATATTTTTTTTCGTTTGCTTTATTATGCATTTAATTCCCTACACACTGTCGTTACATACGGTTTATGCATTTATAACCCTGTGCAACTCTCCCGAGTTAGGAATGAACCAAATAAAACCAAACCCTAGCCCTACATTTCCCAATATAAAAGAGTTTAAATTATATTTACGGGTGATGCATTAAATTTGCCCGCGAGTTTATATATTATATATATATATATATATATATACATATACATATATATATATATATATATATTATATATATATATATATATATATATATATATATATATATATATATATAATATAATATAATATATAATATATAATATATATACATCGATTGTATGAATTCGAAGATCATACATTCGCAAGTGATCGTGAGGCTACTTCTTTGGCGTACCCCCAAGTATCACTCTTCGTACCCCCCGGGGTACGCGTACCCCACTTTGGGAGACCACTGGTTAAGTGATGTTTTTTAAATATTTCATAAAATTAAGATTTTGAAAAATTTTTAAAAAATAAAATTACGTTAAATTCACCAAGAATATTGGAATTTAAAACATTAAGATTATTTGCATTCTAGTTAGAAAAGATTCTAATCATTGTTTTGTGAGCGTCTTGACGGGAGATATCAGCTCTATTTTTTTGTAACATCGATCCCATGTTCCTTCTCTTCTCTATGCTTTTGCAGGATGAGTTACGGTCACAAATTTTTAGAGAGTAAGAATGTGGTATAGGTATGTATCTTTTTAAATAAAGATAATAGTGCCTTTCCAACTGACAATTTTAAAAAGATACATACCTAAAGATTTTAGCTTGTTTTAGGTGTCCCCAACACTACTAAAAAAAATTCCCTTACAAAATTAAAAATATGATGATTCAGAAATAAAAAATGTTGGTGTCTATAAAGAACCTAGGCAAGATTGAATTTTCTTTATATATTGGAGAAACTTTGGATTTGAAAAGAAGAAAATACCAACGTTCTTACTCTTCTTAAAAATTTGGGACCGTAACTCATCCCTGCAAAAGCATAGAGAAGAGAAGGAACACGGGATCGATGTTGCAAATATAGAACAGATATCTCCCGTGATAGACACTAACAAAAGACAATTATCAGAATTTTTTAATTAAGATTGTTTAAATAATTTTAATGTTTTAAATGCAAATGCTCTGATGATTTTACCAATTTTATTCTTAAAATTTTTTCAAAATGTCTTATTTCATGAAATATCTAAATAACATCACTTAAACAAACCACCTATTTCAACGAAATAATTTGTCCTTAATTTTTAATAAAGTTTTATTTACGAGCCTGAATGAGGAAAGGAGGTTGTTCTCTCGAAAGTATAGTTCGTGATTTTTGTAATTTTATTTTGTTTTATTTCTGTGGGTTTTTTTATAATTATTATATATATATATATATATATTATATATATATATATATATATATATATAATATTTATATATATATATATATATACTATATATATATATATATATATATAATATATATATATGTGTGGTACTGTGTTGGAGATTTGTTTTTGTGTGACGAATCGGAAGAGAGTTTGAAATAATTGTAGATAGATTTGGTAGGGTGTATAAAAGGAGGGGTGAAGTAAACGTTGATAAGAGTAAGGTTATGCGTTGCGCGAATGTGGACAGGTCTTCAGAAGTGAATTATGCTTAGATGGTGATTCAGCTGGAAACAAGTGGTCTGAGTTTAATATTTAGGATATGTTGGATAAAAAGGGAAACGGATGATGCAGAGTGTAGTAGAAAAGTTGCGAAATGGCCAGCAAGGTGGCTGCGTTGCAAAGTAAATCGTTGTTGGATGTTAAAGCGGACCAAGTTTAGTGCGCTAGGAGTTTATATGAGGAGTATGTTATTACCTGTGTTATATAGTATAGTAGTGAGAATGTCTGGAATAAGCGTTTAGATCTAAAGTACAATGTGTGCCAGATGGACAATCTTACGGTCGGTGTAGGTGTTGAAGAATTGATAAAATTGAGAAAATTGAACGTATTATAGAGTTGTGTGGTTTGGTGAAGAAAGGTAAATGAGAGAATAAAATTGGAAAGTACTGTTGAGATGTTTGTCATGGTGGAATGAATGGATGGACAAGCCGGTTGGTTAAGCCAAATGTTTGTTAGAGTGTGCTGGGAATCGACCGGCTTGGGAGACCGGAAGGAAAAGTGGATTCAGTCTGTAAAGGAAGGCCTGGAGGAGAAGAAATCTGAATTTTGCAGAGGCGAGAAGAAAAGGTGCATAATAAAAATGAATGGCCGGCTTTTCTAAGGGAGCATGGTTGTGCCCACCTGGGCCAAGAATGAACCCCCACATTGACGAGATGCCATTAGTGAGGGTCCGTCGCGGTCCCGTGCAAAGCGCTCTAGGGTGAATTTTCTGGACTGCGACGAGTTCTCACTAAAAGGTATAAACTAGAGGTGGTAAGGCCTGGCTTTCTTTTCGACTTTGCGTCATTTCTTCTACTACTTTCTGTTCCAGGTACATGTTGAGCACCTTACCCCCACTATTGGCGGAGAGAGTGTGTGTGCGATGGTGATGGTGATTGATTATATATATATATATATATATATATATATATATATATAATTATATATATAATATAATATATATAATATAGTATAATATAAATATATATATATATATATACCACCACACCCTGGTAACTCTTTCAAACAGAGGCTAAATTCCATATTAAAAGACGTGAAATTAGTAAATTCAAGTTAATAATAATAAATAAATAATAAAAATAATAAAAATAATAATAATTAATAATAATAAATAATAATAATAATAATAATAATAATTAATAATATAATAATAATAATTAATAATATAATAATAATATAAGAATAATAATAATAAAATAATAATAATAATAATAATAATAATAATAAATAATAAGTAAAATAAATATTAATAATAATAATAATAATAATAATAATAATAGAATAAATAAAAATTCCATTATTATTATTTATTATTATTATTATTATTATTATTATTATATATTATTATTTATTTTTATATTTTTATTATTATTAGTAGTAGTAGTAGCTAGTAGTAGTAGTAGTAGAACAAAAGCAATTGTTAAAATTTTGTTTTTTATTGCACAACGCAACCGCGGTTGTTGAAAACATGTAAAAACCCGCAAAAAAACCGCAAACCGCGTGTTATGCAAAAATTCAGCTCGCTCATCACTAATATATTATATATAATATATTTATGACTATATATATAATATATATAATATATATATAATATATATATATATATATATATATATATAATATATATATAAATATAGATATATATTATATATATTTATATATATATATAATATATATAAGAGTCATATATAGATATATATATATATTATATATATATAATTAAGAAAAATTTTTCGGGCCGTTCCAGATTCAAACTCATTTGGAAATCAGCGTCGCCCTTAGCCAATGTACAGGAACACTTCCTTTCCACTGCGCCAATAGGCCTTCCAAAACAAGAACCCATCTTGTAACAGTTTTCAAGTTCTCTGCCTTCAATGTTGCTATGAACTCCATAGAAAGGTGCTTGGAACACATACTAGGGTGGCATGTCATTCCGCGGGGTGCTCCTGGGTTACGGGAGCAAACCACACCAAAGGTCAAACAATGCCCAACATGAAGTACTTACATCTGTTTGCAACGAAATTTGCAATTAATAAGACATAAAAATTTCACCCGTGCCATGATTGGAAACCCATTAATTTAAAATTGTTATATAATATATATATATTATATATATTATATAATTATAAGAAGTTGATGATTTAATAATAAAAATATTATATATATATATATATATATATATATATATATATATATATATATATACTATATATATATATATATATATAAATATATATATATATATATATATATATATATATATATATATTACCAGACTCAGAGATTAGGTCATAACACTGTCATCTATGTTTGGAGCTTCTACAATCCTTCTTGTTCTGATGGAGTCTTTATTCTTCCACCTCTTCCAGTGTGAGTCCTCTCGAAGGAACTAGGGATCCCACTCCACTTGCCATCTTTTCTCATCTTTCCCACCGGTCTTCTCCATAATGCCTCCAGTTACAGAGTCTGGCAGGATATCTTCCAACATTCTTTCAACGCATGTGCCCATATCACCTTATAAACTCCTCTTAGTGAATGCTCCGATAGGCTCCAAGCCCAACTCCCCTCTAAAATCGACATTTCTCAGACGTTCACGCGTGGTAACTTCTTTAATCAGTCTGAGAATCTTCCTAGCAACCTCCACCTACTGTTTGTTCTTATTACCAACATCCATGCCTCAGCAACTTATAGTAATGTCAATCTTAGTACCGTTCGTTGTATATATCAGTGGTTTTACTATTCTAGTGACATGTTTGCCAATCACAGGTATAGATATAGCCTTCCTACACATCTCGAGAAAATACTTATTTTATTTTTTCTCCTTTCCCATCTCTCCATCTGAGCTCACCAATATCCCAGATAGCTAAACTTTTACCCTCTCTTGATCTTGTGCCATCAGCAACAATTTCAACTCTCTTCCGCCCTCTTGCCACTTTTTTCGTCTTCCGTTATTAATATTCATTATTGCAATACATATATATCTCTCTACCTCTCTATAGCTTTTTGCAAAGCTTCTTTTCCCCGCGTTACTATTGCTATGTCATCAGCATATGCTAGCACTATATCCAGTTCCTCTCCCTTATCTACTTCTCTTATGCATCTATCCATGTGTGTGTATGTAAATAACAAAAGGTAGCGGTGATAGCACCACTCTTTGCCTAACCCAACTTTTATAACCATGTGGTCTCGCAAATCATGAGCTGTTCTAACCGCACTTTCATTACTTATATTCTTATTTCTGATCATTGGAAATAATTTTGTGTCTGCTCCAAATTACTGGTCACCAAGAGTTTCCCACAATTTTTCTCTTGATACAATATTTAAAACATCTCTAAATCTATGAATGGTACATACATTTTCTTTGCTGCTTCAATTTCCTTTCTTTAAATGTTTTTTTTTTCCCAGGTCTGAACTCATATTATGCCTCGTTTAGCTTGTTCTCTACACTTTCTCTGATCCTACTCTCAAAATTTTTCTTGCATTTTTTGCTCGCGTGAGACATAGGAAATATGTTTCTTTAATATTTTAATATATTCCTCTCATTTTTAAAAAAAAAATTGGGCTCAACGAGGCTTTTTTCCACCCCGACGGTGCCTATTCCTCAACATTCATTGCATTATCATTTCCTCCTTTTATATATTTTAGGCAATAAACCGTAACAGCTATTTATTGTATATAATATACAATTTTAAAACTGTTTGCTTTACTTTCTCAAAGGTAATTGGCCTCCCTTCATCACCTGGCACTACAAGTTTACGTCTCTGTTGGTGTTCACCAGCCCAACATGAGTCACACATTCACTGAAAAAATCCCTCCACCTATTTCTAATATCCTCAATCTCTAAGACCAGCCCTCATCCTCATCCCTTATGGCATGAGAGGCTGTATAATCTCCTCTTTTCACTTTTACTGCCATTAAATGCAATAGTTATTGTGCCACTCATATAATGCCCCAGCTGATCTATCCGTTTCCACATCTTGTTCTTTGCATTCCTTATATTTTCCTCCGCCCTATTTCCGCTTTTCACATATTCTTCTATTGCCTCTCCTGTTCTTACTTCTGTCGCTAACTAGTTACAAATTGTAATATTTTTTCTTTTGCAAGTTATTTATCCATTATTGTCTGTCCAATGCATGCTTTTTTCCTTTTTAATCTTTGTATCAATCCTTTATTTTCATTTCCAGGAGAACCTATGCTATATATATATATATATTATATATATAGTTATACTATATATATATTATATATATACATATATATAATAATATATAATATGATATAATATATATACTATTATTATCAATATCATATATATATATATATTATATATATATATATATTATTATATATATATATATATATATTATACTTTATTATAATAAGAAAAACTTTCAATTAAAATGCACTAAATATATAAAAAATATTACATTAAAAAACACATTTAAATTACAATGCTAGATATATAATAAACATTTATTTAAAGTTACCATACATAAAATTCCCATAACAATATATTGAAAAATAAGAATTAAAAGATTGATGTCGCTGCGCACGACGAAACAACGACACGATCACTGGATTAGGTTACAGTTTGTTCTTTTATACGGAGCATTAAGCGATTATGTATGTTGGAAATTTTCTCAAGTTTGTCATAGTTAAAATTTTAAGTAGAAACACACATATATTAGTTAAATTTATATTAATTTACTATACTAAATTTACTATATGACTAATTGATTGAAAAATCATGACAACCTCAAACAAATTAGTTGAAAAGAGACGTGATCAAGGGCAAGTGTGTGTGTATGTGGCCGGATGCTTTAACACTATGTTAGAGAAGCTTTCCCATACAGCGTATATATAAAATAGGTCATATGTATTGCATAGCATTCAGTTAAACACGGATAATTAATTTCTTTTCAAACATTTATTCAAAATTTTATAACTCTAAAAATAATTAAATATAACAAAAGATGGTTGAGTTTCTGGACTACATATAATAATATGCTTTCAAATTATTTTCAAACCAATTTTGTCGTCGGTGATTGCTTTCGAGTACAATTTGGGCCATAAGGCTATTCGATAAGGCCATATTGCATTACTATTTAACCTTCATATTTATTACCCAAATATCGTAATGTGAAATATTGATATAGCTTCCTAATAAGCATTACTTGAATAGTATATTTATTAATTAGGAATACAATAGATTACAGTAATAAATTAAACTTAAATAATTATTTGACTACAATAATTATTATCAATTTGTAACCACATGGTTGAGTGTAATTTTAAAGAGCCTCGCAAATATTACTAAAATATGATTAGAAGAGTATATTTTATGATATTAGGGCCTTTCATGAAAGAATATTAACTGCCAATTTTCTAAAATTAGACAAAATCTTTTCCAATTATGTAACAATTATTAGAAGTCAACTAAAATGGATATGTGAAGATAGTACTAGTACTATGAGCAGCCTGCAAAGTGAAATAAACTTTCTTTAAAGGCAGAGAGCTACGTAATAAAGCTTAAAATAACTCTACGCTTTCAAAAAATTGGAAATTTAAAGTTCTATATATGACTAAATTAGCTTTAAATTTCTCAAGAAGAGTTTTCGAAAATGGAACTTGCTTCATTTAAATTATTGATGATAATCCTAAGATCTATGTTCCAAAATAATTTTGACAATGTAGACCCTTCTTATAATGAATAAGGAATTAGAAGGTGCTGTAGCATATCATATGGATTGTCTGCGGCATTAATAAAATATGACGATTTTCTATACTCATAATATGTGCTAAGTCGAGATAATACTACAGAACAGTCTTATAACGATGTATATTTCTAAATATAAATTTAATGAAAAGTAAATCCTGTATTAATTGCGATACCCTTTGATGGTGACAGCTAAATAAATTGAATCTTTTCATATTCTGAATAATTTAATAACTGATAGGAATAGAATAATTTAACTGATATCTGTTAAAAATGATCTTATCTATTTGAGTAATCTAAAAGGCTGATGCTTACAAGTTGTTAGCCATTTACAATAAGAGATGACACATTATAACATAGCCTATATATTTGCTAAAAAGGAATTCTTTAGATAGAGAAGTATATCACCATTATATATGAATAACAAACTTTTAGGCAATATTCAATTCAAATTTTGGAAGAAATTCTTAAATACTTAAAATCTTTATTAATGAAAGTAGATCCATGAATAATTAACGAAAGGGTATTAAGATTATATTTTTTAATACCCCAACACTCCTGGTTGTGATAGGTTAAGTAGCAGTTTTTAAGAAGTTGCTTAGAATTTTTAAATCTGAGTCAGTCTCATAAGTTAATGCTCTATTTTCCAACTTTGGGCCAATTGTTTGAGGTTATAATGAAGCAGTAAACACTTTGTGCATCGTTTCTAGGACAAGAAAAGTTGGATGCACAAGTAGGCTAAAATTTAAAATACAAGTAAAAAAATCTGAAAAAGCTTCACCATTTAGTTCTTACAGAATTTAATTACAATTAAACATTTGCAAGCGTAGTGTCAATGACCAAAGTAATTGCAACGATAGTGTACTTAAAGCTCAAGGTGTTTGTAAAATTATCAAAAAAAAGGGTTCATCCCCTTTATAATGCAATAAATATGTGACCACAGAAGAAAGACTTGCTCGTGCAAAAGTGTTAAACCTGTGCACAAGATATTCAGGTATAGCGTCACTAGAAAGTAATTGTGTTTGGGGAAGGACAGGTAGATTGAATATAATTGTTTTAATTGTAAAGCATATACTCATACAACAGCTTTCTGTCCTGAAAACAATAATGAATCCGGTCAATCTATTCATTTATGTCGTATTTTAAAACAGATGAGCGTATTTTATGGTTTTACGCTTACTCGGTACCAAATAGGTGACAGGTCGATGTATTATCCTTTGAAAATCGCAAGGGACATAATTATTTTTTGACATTAACAAGACTTTTATTGATGATCTTGGCAAATTACAATGAATTAAATTATCAATGACAACTTTTAAGGTGATAACAGTCAAAGTTAAACCAAGTTTTTGTTAGTTTCAAAATATGATTACACCAGCAATGTATTTTAGTATGCCTTTTTTAATAGACATTACTTTGTCTTTGCAGTATGAGGTAGATGGCGTAAAAGAAGCCATACAAAACTTTAAGCAACATAGATATAATTGTAATCACATATTTCTACTTTCATTATAATCAAACATTCATTTAGATGCATTAAATAGGTACAGGACTCATTACAATATTTGCCCATCTTTAAATTGATCAATGTTATGGAGGCGCTGTTTCAAATAGTATAGTTATGCCTATGGGGACAATGTTATAATTTATCTTAACGAAAACTCAAATGCTTAGGGTAAACAAAAAACAAATACTTACTCAGTTGGGTAATGAAGTAGAAACAGTTAGTGATACAGTTGTCAATTTTATCACGAACCCTGTAAAGATATTCTTTCATCCATTTGAAAATATATTAACTGATTCACAAGTTGAAAATGTGGTAGAAAATCTTTTCTCATTAGAGTCTATCGGTATTCCATCTATCGATGAAAGTACATCTACTTATATGATTATTTTAAGTG
The DNA here is from genome assembly GCA_015478945.1 of Trachelipus rathkii. Lineage (NCBI taxonomy): Eukaryota > Metazoa > Arthropoda > Malacostraca > Isopoda > Trachelipodidae > Trachelipus > Trachelipus rathkii. Next base: position 36,199 of record JABUQX010082118.1, read on the forward strand.
AATAAATTAAACAAGTTCCTATCAGGGACAATCACGACCAATTACTATGTGAGATTGGTCTTCGGATGTAAAAAGATTAACAAGTGCCTATATTTACGTGTACTTAAAAAGGGTGTAATGGTTTATGCGACCCTTGAAAGTAACATTTGGGTCAAATGAATATAGACAGAGTTTCAAACAGCATCAAAAAGATGGATCCATTATCAAAAGTCTACATTTCCCAACACAAAATCAATGATAACATATTCATACCACATAGACCTATTCTGAAAGTAGTGGAACAGGTCACAACTAAAGCTTGAGACAGTCTTTTACTGTTACTTTTAGATAATAAAAATCTCCTGTCTATAAATGACATCATCTTACCTGGGGGGTTGCTGACTTGAATGATTCTTTATAAATTACTATATTTAGGCAAATATTATGTCGTCCTTAGATGACCTAAAACAAGCTTTTTTTAAAAATCCTATAAGACTTAGAGAGAGGGCTTGATAAAAATAATTTCGTTTTTTTAAATTGTACAAAATAAATGAATAATTACCTTTAATGAATTTACATTCTTTTGGCGTTTACCAGCCTCACTTTCATCTTTCCATTATATTTTTGAAACATTGCCTTAATGATGATAAGTGTAAAGAGATTTTGACTTCAACTTTTTTGTGTATTTATTTAATTTACAAAGGTAATAATGTGCATGAGCTATAAATCTCTATCATTATAATACCAGAACTGCAATGTCAGAGGGTTAATATACTTAGATCCATGCAGCATACTTATGAAACTAGAAAGGTTTTGCAAGATGATGAGTTATTGTTACTGCTGGCCTATGTTATTCAGTTATTAGGTTATAATTACAATTATAACAAATGATTCTATGTTTGTTTCAGTCGTCACATTCGGTGATCATGCCAAAACTAAACGTCAATTATTTCTGACGACGTCTAAAGTATTCTTAATCCCTATCATGTGGTCATTTTACCAGATCGTTAATCAAGAGGTACATTATTAAAGAACTAAAGTTATCGAGAACCAAATATGAATGGGATGCACTAAGTTGTCTGAAGAGCTGAATCGGCTGACCAATGATGAAGTTCACAAAGAACTTCAATCTTCACCAAAACTTAGCTTTCCTAGCAAAGAATAAATGAAGACAGTACACATGCGATTCAAACATCCTTTTCGTACAGTAAGTCAAACAGTGCTATGGCTTTGTAGCTTATAGTTCAAGTGATCATTCCAACCAACTTATATTCTTGCTACAGTCTAATGTAGCTCCCCGTTAAATCCCAAAAAAGGTATACCAGACATCCCCCCACCTACGAATTACTATTAGCAGTACTCTTCCGGCTTTACATTCTTACCCCCCCACCCAGTTTTAGAATTACTATCATACCCAGTCTTCTGCTAATCCTTGAACCTATATAATATAAGTAAAGATTCTCCCAGTTGTAACTCTAATTTGTTACGCTGTCCTCGTGAACCCAAGCGTTAACGCAGATAATACGTTAATAAACGACCTAAAGATCCCTCAAACCCTATCCTTTTAAAGAGATCATAAAAGAAATAAAATATAAG
>JABUQX010082120.1:0-10527 GCA_015478945.1 Trachelipus rathkii
AGAAGTCGCCCATCAACAACACCCGATTGAGCGATTTGAAAAGAAAGCTAGACATATAGTAAGCAAAGAGAAAGAAGGAAACCCAAAGGAGGGGGAGCTTGGAGGGTAGTGACGCGTGCATACCCTGGTCAAATGCTTTTGATATGTCAAGCCGCAACACACAAGTCTTCCGTAGTTCCTAAGGGCGGAAAACCATAAATCTGTTAATAGAAAGTATATCGCAGTAGATCTCGAGCACCGAAAGCCCTACTGGTAATCAGAAAGAAGGAAGGAATTACAGATGATCCTAAGAAAGTGAGAGTTGAGAAGGGGTTTCAAAGATCTTAGAAAGTATACAAGTTAGAGCTATAGGGCGATAGTTTAGAAGGATCAGAGCAGCATCACTTTTTCGGAATAGGTTGGACACTTGCGTGGTTCCAAAACTGAGGGAAAGTGCTAGTATTAAGGCATAGAGGATATAGTTGAACGAGGGGTGGGTCGCACGGAAGCACATTCCTCAAAACTCGGAGAGGAATGCATCCGGTCCACCTCCCGCCTTCCTAACGTTCCTAGATTTTTCAGGAGCTCATGCACACACCGATCAAATGAAATGACAAGGTAAAAGGCATAGGACACCTGAGAGGAGCAAGAGGAGGAAGAGGAAATACCAGAATCGTCCAGGGTTGATTAGAGAAAATAGAGGGCCAAGAGATGTATTTTGGCCAGAGGCCCAGTAGAGATTTGTTAGTAGGAGAACACAAGGAGGTCAGCGGCATTTTCGTTTAACATGAAAGCCCGCTTTGTTCGTCTTAAGTTTATCCCTGCAACGATTTCTAGCTTGAAAATTAGCGAGAGGAGTGATAAGGAGAAACGAGAATTTTTTCCACACCGATAAGTATTGGTCTCTAGCCTGCATGGACAGAGAGACAAGCACGAAATTCGAACATGGATTTTTGAGGAAGAACAAGATTTAGTCCAAGAAGCGAATGAACCTGCTCATCCCGGTTAACAATTACAGTTCCACTTTATCGCTTCAGAATCTGAAGCGTCTTAAGAGTCCAAAGCAGTCACTTCAATTATAGTTAGCGTCGAAGCAACGCAATGCCCCCCATCGGCCAGATCAAAGTGCAGAAAATACCCATAGGGCAGGATGGAGATCGTTGGAGAGAAAGTATTAAAACTTAGTGACATAAGGTTGTGGTTCAGATCTTACCCGATAGGGAGCGAAGGTGTGTATTTATAGAGAAGGACTAGTGGTGAACATAGGTCAAGTGTGTTCAAGATCGGTTTGGACGATCTCGAATGGGTGTAGGTTATTTAATCAGTTGCTCCAGATCGTTAAGACATACTGAATGGAATTCGGCTTCTCCAACTAATCAGTACGAGAGAACCCAACAATCTAGTTTTGTGTAAACATTGAAATCCCTAAATAGAGGACCTCAAGTATTTGGATGAGAAGATAAAACTCTCGTAAGAAGTAGGAAGGTAATCAAAAAAGGCATGAAAATCTGTTCTGTTAGGAGAAAGTAGCAGAAGCACAAGATTAATTGCAGTAGTAGCAAGACATATTTTAAGCCACAGAACATCAAAGTTAGGAGATTCGAGAATTCTCGAGACGTGTTATTGGAATGTTAATTTACAGAAGGCACATAACTCCACCTTCCAGAGCGGAATTATAAAATGGTTATAGTTTGGATATATTAAACGAGTTGAAGGAGGAATTCTTAGCCATCTGGGTTTCAGACAAGAGCATAAAATTCAGGTTTAGAAGGTTAGAGAGGTAGTAATTCCTACTGGATGCTATAGTTATGAGTGGCAAGCCATTTGCATGTTGGTAAAGTCAAAAAGAAAGCCCAGGCTTACCGCCCTCTCTTATCATACAACGTCACACGCACACGCTCCCGCACACGCAACTCAGCAAAAAAAAAAAAAAAAAAAAGGCAGAAACAAATAGCAAAAACCAAAGAGAAATGAGGAAAATTTATTCGATAGCGCTAAAACCTAATTTAACACGATAAAACCTATTTCCAGAACATAATCTAAAATATGGATAATCGAAAGTTTAAAAAACTTCACGCACTCATCACGCTCTCACGAAATTGCGTCAAAAAAAAAATACTATTGATCAACTAAAAAGTTGATATAATCTGTACAATTATAATAATCGGCTGTCCAAATAGTAAATTTTGGCTCAAGGTCCAAGTGGAGAAACGCTAAATCTAAGTTAAAAAAAAGTTGAATTTAAAAAAATAATAGACACTAGTACCATCGAAACTAGATTTTATTATTGAATCTAAAGTTTTTCATAATTTTTCACCAGAAAGATAGATATAGATAGATATCGAGAGATAATTTAACCGATACGATACGATACCATCAAAATGCCCGCCGATAATCAACCCGATACCCAGACTAAGCGATCACACCCCGATACTATCGTACAATCCCTAATAATCACCTATATATATATATCTAATTATATACTTATATATATATATTATACTATATATATATACTCTATATATATATATCCATATCACTATATATATATAACATTCAGCTCATTCTATTATCATTTCTCACAATAATATCCAAAATAAAGTATATTATATTATATACATTCAGTTACTCTTCGATTGAATAATTGAGAAAACCATTTATAAATAAACCAATTAATAACATTTTTTTAAGTATTTTATGCATGGTATATTATAATATATGAGATTTTAAACCATTGAGATTCTTTTTTCTTGTGGTTTAAACAATGGTCTTAAACTTGGTTTTCTAACCATCAATAATATATATATATATATATAACTACTATAATATATAATCATATATATATATTATTTAATATATTTTATTTTATATCCAAATAATTTTATGTTTGCGCATTTCACATATATAAATAAATATATATATAATATAAAATAATAATATACTCTTTATACTCCAGATACCCTCACTGCAAAACGCTCACACATGGGGAAAATCGGTCCAAAAATGCCATGTTTTTTTTATGAATCAATGAAAAATCGAATTTTAAGTCTACATCCCTTTATTAATGTTTTTTCTCACATTCTGGACGTTTCCTTAATGCTTATCGAAATAATGAAATAATAAAAATAATAAGAAATAAATTTTTTAAATTTTTTGTAAACAAATTCCATTTTCAAAAATTGAATTCGGGGAAAAACCGGTCAGCTGGCGTCGGGGCGAACGGTCCATTAAATATATTATCCTGAAGACTCTTAGGCTGTTTATCCAAACTCAAATCTCTCTAGCAACTAAAGCTTTTTAAATTGTTGAAGTAGACTTCTTAATCATGGTATTTACTCACGCTAAGTCTAATACCTCTTGAGATCACGCACACAACAACAAGTCAACGTTATATTTATTATTGACACACTCTTCTCACGCGCACTTTCTATCTCAACACTTCATCGCACTACTTTATTCTATCATTGCTATCTATCATGCTAATCACATCTCGAACAGACATTCATCAGAAACTAAAATTTTAAGTACTTTCCTCGAAGGGATAATATATAATATTTACACAACTTTACACAATATAGGTCTTTAGTCATTACGAGTAGCCTACGTATGCTATCATAGACAGCCAACAATAATAAAAAAAACTTTTTTTTGGCAATTTTTGAATGGCTCGTATCTTCTTAACAAGCCAATCCACAGTACAATATTCGCAGGTGAAGGAAATCTATAGGTAGTACGTATAAATAGTAGATAGATATATATAGATTTTAGTACATCAGAGATATATAGAGATATAAAGATTACCGATTTTCCGAAAAAATTGAATATATATATATAGACAACCTGTAAATTTTTTTTAAAATATTTTACCCAGAACTTCAATAAATTTAAGTCAACCTACTTTAGTATGTATCCACACCAAAATTTATATCGTTTAAATTATTATTGCTATAATTTTAATAATACCCCCACGAAAATGGAAATTTCTTTTCTATTTTTAAATAAAGACATTCATCAGAATTCAACGAAAAGCCATTTTCATGGTGAATTTATTTAATAGTTAAAGTGAACCTTAAGGTATCCCTAACAAATCACTCTCTCTGCAATTTGGGTATAAGAAATTACCAATATGGAGATAAATGATCATAACATGTCTATCACACTCTCATTAGCTGACTATCTCTATGCTCCATCCTGGTCAAACATTTTGGCTCACCTGTTACAACCAGAAAATTGGCACACGAAATGGTGGTTGTTGAGCTTGCCATGGATAACATTAACGCCATGCAAAATATAAAAGTTTTCAAAAATTATCGAGCGGCCATCATCGGTACGGAAAAAATGGATTGACCCGAATGGAAAAGAATAAAAATTATGAGTTTGGGAGGAAAAAGAGGAGGAAGATACGATGGAGCTTACAATGTAAGGAATATAGAAACTGGAGAAGAACAATGGATGGATCTCCGGGTTTATGATATAAAGGAAGATATGGAAGAAGAAGAAGAGTTAGCAATGATTGAAGGGGAATAGTGTTTTTTGGTGGTAATGTGAACGATGATTATCAAGAAGAAATGATCAAACAAGCAAAAAGAAGAGAATTGGATAGTTGGCAAGAAAATAAGGTATATGAGGAAATTACGCCGACAGAAGCTGTGAGACCTGTTACGACAAGGTGGATAGTAAATCAAAAAGAAAAAGAGAATGGAGTCGTGTGGAAGGCAAGATTAGTAGCAAAAGGTTTCATGGAAAAACTGGACAATAACATAACACCATGTGAAGCACCTACCATGTCGGCTGAAGGATTAAAACTTATCTTAATAATGATGAAAATGTATAATTGGGAGGTGTATTCATTAGATGTTAAGACAGCATACCTACAAGGAAAAGATATAAAGAGAGAGGTTTTCTTGGTCCCTCCTAAGGAAGCAGAGACAAAGAAAATCTGGAAGCTGAATAAGGCGGTTTATGGGTTGAAGGACGGGGCAAGAAACTGGTATGAAAGCATAAGAGATATTGTGGTGAAAAGTGGAGGAGAAGGTAGTCAGGTAGAGAAAACCATTTTTTATTGGAGAACGGGTGGGAATTTGATAGGGTTAATGGGAATACATGTAGATGATATATTATTTGGGGGTAATAAGGAGTTTCATGAGAAAATTATGGGGGAAATAAAGAGTAAATTAAAAATTGGGAGAATAGAAAGCAGGAGATTTAAATATTTAGGGATAAACATAGATGAAGAGAAGGGAATAATAAAAATGAGTCAGAATGGGTATATAAGGGATATGGTTAGGGAATTAAACATAGATGGAAATAAGGGAAAGGAAAAATTGAGTGATAAAGATCAAACAAGGTATAGATCTGTATTAGGAAAATTAAATTGGCTGGCTCAGAATACAAGACCAGATGTTAGTTTTCAAGTAAGTAAACTGGGGAGAAATCTAAATAAAGCTAATTATGAGGATTTCAGAGATTTAAATAAAGTCGTAAAAAGAATGAAAGAAAAGAATGTAGAAATACACATAGAGGGGTTACAAAGGGAGGGATTAACCCTGGAAGTGTTTGCTGATGCATCTTTTGGGAATGCAGAAGATGGAAAAACACAAATAGGTTTCTGTGTGTTGTTGAGAGACAAAAATGGAAGGAAAAATCCTGTGGTATGGAAGTCTAAAGTGGCAAAAAGGGTAGTGGGATCTACTTTAGCTGGTGAAACAATGAGTATGGTGGAAGGTGTTGAATGGGCAGAATATTTGAAATATTTGTGGGAAGAAGTGAACGGTGTGAAGGATGATGAAAGAGGAATAAAAATTATAGTAAAAACAGATTGTAAGTCGTTAAAAGAAAATGTGAGATCCGAAACAGGTGTGAAGAACAGAATGTTAAGGATAGACTTATTGAATATTAAGGAAAAATTGGAAGGGGGAATTATACAAGATATAGAGTGGATAAACAATAGATTACAGGTTGCGGATGGATTGACAAAGGAAAAAGGCAATCATAAGATCTGGGAATTGGTAAATGTTATGGCAGAATAAAAGGAGAGAGAGAATAAAGAGAAAAAAGAAAATGGTATTAGTGTGTGTTTGTTTTGTAGGTTTGATATATGTCCTATTCATGAGGGAGGTTACGCAAGGAATTCGTAAGTATGTTTGATACATGGGAACACAGTTCCTTGCAGCAGGGGTCTCTGGGCTAAAATTCATGTATCATTTTATTATGCTTGTGTGGTTAATTCTTTTTTCTTTTATAGGAATAGAAGTACTTGATAAATGAATCTTTGTATATTAATCTGAATTGTAAGAGAAATAATTGAGAATAAGAGCGAAAATCGATCTGGCAGTTGATACGATCAGAAAGCCAGAGAAAGGTGTATCAGAGACTTGAGGGACTTTTCAAAATCATATTAAGGGAATCAACCGCAATAACAAATAATAATAGGGGTACTGTTCCCCGCGCGCGTTGGGATCTAGCATAACTATTATACAGTTATTGGGGTTGACTGGTCGTCATCTGGGAATAGCAAGGTAATAATTAAGAGTAGATTAATCAATATATATATATATATATATATATATATATATATATATATATATATATAAATATATATATATATATATTTATGTGCGAGTAAGATATATATATATATATATATATATATATATATATATATATATATATATATATATATATATATATATATATATATATATATATATATATATATATATATATATATATATATATATAACAAATATATATATATATATATATATATATATATACTGTAGAAACACTTGTATCTAAGACTCTTAAAAACATAACTATCCGCTATCGCATCCGCAATCCGCGGATGGTGATTTTAATCCGCATCCGCATCCACATCCGCAGATAGTGAAAAATCACCATCCGCTGGACCTCTAATATATATATATATATATATATATATATATATATATATATATATATATATTTATATATATATATATATATATATATATATATATATATATATATATATGTGTGTGTGTGTGTGTGAAAGTAGGGTTTAAACGAAAAAATCTCAAGAAATATTTGGTACGTTTTTTTTGGTACTTTATTAAATTTTATCCAGTTTAATAATATTTATTTTTTTTAAGTTAAGTCACTTCACACTATCTTAAGTATATATATATATATATATATATATATATATATATAGTTCTTTATGTATTTTTCTATATATAGTGGTGCTAACTTTACTATATATATATATTATATATATATATATATATATATATATATATATATATATATATATATATATATAAAAAAATATAATATATATATATATATATATATATATATATATATATATATATATATATATATATATATATATATATATATATATATATATATATATATATATATATATATATATATATATATATATATATATATTTCTAAGATTTTCTTTTATTTTTATTTTTTTTTATATATAATCTTTTTTGTATTTTCTAAAAAAAAAATCAACCCGGTCACACTCAGAGGCAGCCAGCAGGGAGGGGCACCCTGCTACAACCGGTTGACGGGGATGATATAGAGGGGCCAGAGCCGACCTTGGGGTCAGAGGGAGATGAAGTCCCCCTCCCCCATCGTCCACTGGGAGGCCGAGAGACCCCGACTCCTGCCATCTTTGGTTTACCCTATGGTATTCCTTTAGTTAAAAGAAGAATAACACTACGGTATTACGTTAACTAAAGGAATACCATAGAGAACTACAAAGATGGCAGGTGTCGGGGTTTCTCGGCCTCCCGGTGGACGACGGGGGGACTTCGTCCCCTTCTGTCCCCCGTCGGCTCAAGCACCTTAATGGGGGGAAAAACGTTTTAAATAATTATGATGAATAAATCAAAAAAAAAATAAAAAATCAATAAAAATCCCTAATTAAAATATTCCGTTGATTCCAAATATATAATTTGTTTTACTGTAGGTGCTGCCGTTCTCTAGTTACATGATGTCAGCTTTAGACAGTCTGACCTAAAATATATATATACATACTAAGGTCTATTAGATCCATCTTAATTCAATTATAATATAACGTAATGCAATAGCACTCTCTTTATCAATTTGTTTTACGAATTGTCCTGTGAATTAAATTAAAACAATTATTCTTGGTGAAGCTACTTAAAGTTTAAAAAATATATTTATTATTGTTATAATATATATATATATATATATATATATATATATATATATATATATATATATATATATATATATATATATATATATATATATATATATAGGGTGATTCAAAATTATGGTAAAACTTTTTGGTAACTGATAAGAAATGCAAAAATAAAGGTAAAATTCGCTATAAAGGTATGACGTAATGTGCTTAGTTTTCCGTCTGGCTGTCTGTGTTTTTTACTAAATATTTTGTATCTACGAAACCAAGTAGGTTACAAACACTTTATTTGGGATGAGTACTGTTGTGTGTAGTGCTAATGACGTCAAAAAGAAGTATCAAATTTATTATAAACTTAAAAATGGCGGCCGTTAGAAGTAATTGAGGTGACATTCCATGAAAGTGGATGATTTAGGTTAAAATGTTATGGAACCAAAAAACTCCTATTGTTGAACGCAGAATCAAATGGTATAACGTTTAATAAATTGTGACTATTAATAAGGGAGAATGCCAATTTTAGTAATTGGAAACATCTCATTTAAATAATAACAACTCTTCCACAAACAGCTACTCCTTCCATTAAACATTTCAGCACATTGTTGACCAAAACAACCAACTACTGTATACAATAAATGCTCTGTCTGTTTGTGTTATGCATTACAATGTAACTCATATACTGTATGTGTCTCTTACGTGTTTCTTTCGTTATTGAATATGGAACGTAATTAACACGTGTATTCATACTCTGAAGTAGCTGACATGCATCTAATGTATGGGATGGCACGCTGCAATAGTTCTGCAGCAAAACCTTTTTACCAAGAGAAATCCCAACCAGGTGTCCAACATGGCTTTTTGCCACTATTCATCAACGCCTGTCTGAAACAGGGTATTTGCAGTCCAAAGAGCACACTAATGCAGGCAGACCCCGATCTACTAGGATTGTTGATTTAGAAGAATTAGTTCTTAATGAAATTTCTGAGCATCCTGAAAAGAGCACTCGAGAATTATCACTACAGTTTAATTCGAACCAATCTAGTATTTGGAGGTTACTACGCGATCAACAGTTACACCCGTACCACGTCCATCAGATGCATACTCTATTGCCACGTGACTATGCTCCTCGTGTTGCTATTTGTCAATGGTTTTTGAACAAATGTATTGACCCAAACTTTTTAACGAAGGTTTTATTTACCGTCGAGGCTCACTTTACAAGAACATCTATCGTTAACGTTCATAACGAACACATTTGGGCAGACGAGAATCCTCATGTCATTAAACAGAATCGTTCACAACATCAGTTTTCAGTAAACATTTGGGCAGGAATTTTACATGATCATGTACTTATGTTTGAGCTTCCTCCCAGGCTTAATGGCATAATCTACTCAAACTTTTTGAAACATAAGCTCCGTACCTTGCTTGATCATGTACCTCTTCAGTTGAGCCAAAACATGTGGTTTATGCATGATGGGGTCCCTGCACACTTTAGTGCTGCAGTTCGAGAACACCTGAATGAGACCATTCCCAATCAATGGATAGGTTGAGGTGGCCCAGTTCCGTGGCCAGCAAGGTCACCAGACCTAAATCCTTTGGATTATTACCTTTGGGGACATTTAAAGACCTCAGTATACTCTTCTCCAATCGACACCGTTGAAGACCTACGATTAAGGATTATGAACGAAATTGAAACGATCAAACAGACTCCCTGGAATATTTGAACGGGTCCGATAATCAATGAGAAGACGACGCGTGCATTGTGAACAACGGAGGTCATTTTCAAGATCTTTAGTCTTTTGATATCATTTGTAGGTGCTTTAGAAACGGTATGTTTATGTTGTACAAAATTAAACCTAAAAAACAATAATAATAATTTGTTTATTTACAAATCTTATTTAGAATGAGTTATTCGTTCCTTAAATACTTTTAACTTCCGCCAATTTTAAATTTAGAGTTTGTAACTTACTTGGTTTCATAGATACAAGATATTTAGTAATAAACATATACAGACAGCCAGACGGAAAACCAAGCACATTACGTCATACCTTTATAGGAACTTTTACCTTAATTTTTGCATTTCTTATCAGTAACCAAAATTTTTCACCATAATTTTGAATCACATTGTTACATATATATATATATAAATATTTATATATATATATATATATATATATATATATATATATATATATATATAAATATATATATATATATATATATATATATATATATATATATATAAGATATATATATATAAAAAATTTATATATATATATATATAAATATATATATATATATATATATATATATATATATATATATATATATATATATATATATATATATAACTTAATAACATATATATATATATATATATATATATATATACT
>JABUQX010082121.1:0-5000 GCA_015478945.1 Trachelipus rathkii
TTAAAACGTTTCATGCCACTTCATATATATGTATATAAATATACTATATACATATATATATATATATATATATATATATAAATATATATATATATATATATATATATATATATATATATATATATATATATATATATATATATATATATATATATATATATATATATATATATATATATATATATATATATATATATGTATAAAATAATTTTATTTTCTTAAAATTAAAATAAATGGAATATTTTGTTAAATAGTGTGGAGCGCAGAAACTCCGATTACAGTTAGTCTTTTTATTCTGACGGGACGAAAGATTGTAATTTCTTAAGGTAAATATTGAAATGTCTTAAGAAATACCAACCCGCCTCCCCTTCAGATGTCGTCTATATACTTTTTCTACTATTTCAATTAATTAATGTATATATCATTCAACCTACTGTTCTTATGTATTTCTAATTGGCTAACGGTCGTAATCTATGTTACTCAAGCTGGTATAAAAACTGAGGACGAGCATATTTTGCAACCTTTTCCGCTTTTATTGCTGCCGATGATGTGTTTAGTTGGTACTTACGTGTCATATATTTCTCGATCAATTTTATTATATGTTAGTGATTTATTTTCGTATGCAGGAGTGCATTGTTTTGTGATTTATTGCGAAAGTAAATTTATTATTTATTTTAAATTAATATTGTGATATAAATTTTCGAGGTTGTGATATTGCTATATTATTCTTTCAATGGTTAATGTAATCAGGTTTGTGCTTCTCAATGAAATTGTGATTAGATTATATTTCTTATGTCCATAAATTTTCAAAGTGTGTCGTCTGCCTTTATATATTTGTAAGGATTGTGCAGCCGATATTATTGCCATGTGTCGCCTGCAGGTAAGCTTTTATTTATTATAAATAAATTTTCTCAAGTTTCAAGGTGTGTTTTATATAAAGCATTTAAAAGTTCATTATTTATTTATTAACGTTTGGTCAATGTTTTAATGTTCGTTATTTGTCTTCAATAAAAGATATTTAATTACGATTAGGCAACTTTTGCATTGAAATACAGTTGTAAACGCATCAGCTGATTCTTCACTAATTGTTCACATTGACAAACAGACACCTTCAGTAAATTTTGATTTGTATAATTTTTCAAGTTAAATATTAAGATTGTATTTAATATCGCTCAGTCTATACATTTTTATTAATATATTTTAAATCATTTATATACATTTTTGCACATATATATTTATGTATTTATATATATACATATATATGGTCGAGAATCTATATAAATTTAATGTTAGGATATTTTGGTGTAAGTTAATATATTATTGTATATATATATATATATATATATATTAATAACTTCTTCTTCGCTATATATATATATATACTATATATATATATATATATATATATGGTCGAGAATATATATAAATTTAATGTTAAGATATTTTTGTGTAAATTAATATATGATTCTTTATATTGAAAATTTATTTTATATAAATGTATATATATACCATGTACATATATATGGTCACTAATTTATATTGCAAAAACATTTTAAAGTATAAAATAATAACATCAGGTACTGCAGCATTACACATGCAATGCGTATGTAAATAAATATCTTCGGACATTTATTTATATATTCACGGATGTGCAAAGCTTATTTCTTTCTGTAAAAAAAAAAGCAGTACATATTTCATTTTTTTTTATTAAAGTATTCTTAAAATTATCCCAGTGGTTTTTCTTATTGTTTCCAAGAGTAGTTTGTTTACTTATTTATTTAAATATTCAGTCAATTAATATATTAGGTCTTAAAGACGTTGATTTCATGATCAGAGCATTGATCATCATCACAGGTAAATTCATTGATAACGAGTACTGTTGACTGGCTGGTTCTCATATAAAAAAAAGAACCTTACTTGGAAGATCTTCAGGGAGATACGTTGGTAAGTCTTGAGTTTATGATTGCATTGCAATACTGCACAGGCCGATAGCTTATTCAACAGGAGATCTGAATACTAATACGATATAGGTTCGAGAATTTTAATAAGTGTTATTAGATGGTTATCTTGTCACGGGGGCCTGGCCAAGGAATTGTTTATCTGCTGAAAGAGTAAGTTTTTGACATTACAATTATTATCTATCTTAACCACCCCATTACAATATATATATTCATTTATTTATTTCAGAAATAACATTCAGTTTAGTGATATCAATTTTGAGATTTAAAATAACGAGAATGCCATGGCACTGTAAAATCGTGGGACGGTTTCCGCCCATGTATTGGTCTAGTTTTTCTGACCGAAAACGACCGGTTTACTCCAATGTAGAGGCTGCATATCACTGTTTGGTATCCAGTTGATCCAGGACAAACACTCGGCTCTGCATATTCTCTGCGTATGTATGCTGTGCGCTCACGCGGATCTGATGACAAATATTGTTCTGCTTTTTGTGTTTCCCACAGTGATTTGGAGGGAGTGGTCAAATCATGTAAACGTGCTATTTCACGCGATACCTCCGTCAGTCCTCAACAATCGAAAAGGCGACTGTAAGTACCCTAAACCAGTAGTATTCTACTGAGTACTAAATAGACGGTTGCCCACTCTAATTCACCAGTACTGCAATCTGGAATCAGACGTAGCTGAGGATTGTAGAAGTGAGGAACCACCTTGTCCTTCCTCGCCGGATTTTATGATTGACACTCAAAGAATCTTGTCAGCCAAAATTGTTTTGTTAAGCTGGATTAAATGATTTAATTCGAGACCTAGACTTACCTAAAGTCAAATCAGAGCTTTTGGCATCAAGAAAAGAATCTCCTACTACCTAATGTTAATGTATCCACATACAATAATCGCCAACACTATCTGAATCAATACTTTCGAAATGAAAATTCTCTTGTTGCCTGTTGTGATGTGCCTGGTTTGACGAATGCTTTGCATTTAGAATACAAACCAGAAGACTGGAGACTATTCATAGATTCTTCTAAGATAAGTTTAAAAGCTGTATTGCTACATAATGGCAATTCTCTTCCTTCAATTCCTATTGGACATTCTGTGCATATGAAAGAAACGTATGAAAATATGAAAGCACTTCTTATTGCAATTAAATACACCCATCTTTGGCTCTGTGGGAGGCTTGAGAGGAGTTAATTGCCAATATAACATTACTTGCCTGGGTGGATACCCACCAGTGCTGTCTCTCTGTAGCTTCAGGATAGTCAGGGATGCAGGTCTTCCTCCAACAGCTTATAGGTCTGGCCAGCTAGGAAAATCTCTTGCCAGGTGAGAAAAACCAGCATGTCCTCCTCATTGAGACAAGAAATAACATTCTTTTACCATCTTTACCCACGAACTTGGTTCTGAAAAACTTTGTGAAGGAGCAGACCGGATGAAGGGTTTTAATTTTCCTCAGAAAACCAATTTCCAAAACTTAGTGATGCTAAAGTTTAAAGAAGGCATCTTCAAGTTGGAATGCAAATTCGTAACCTTAGGATGTTAACTTTGAGCTAACGTTCTTGCTGCGTCATGAAAAGCAACACTTAAGCTTATTTAAAGATGTTGTTCACTTAACCTGGAATCGTAGGGTTGATAACTGTTGATATTGTAGATACACTTCTAGAAACGTATTGTAAATTAGGGTGCAACATGTCACTCAAGATCCATTTCCTGACAATTGTGGCGCCTTGAGCGACGAACATGGTGAGCGGTTTCATCAAGATATATCTAGAATGGAAAGAAGGTATCAATGTAAATGGAACGTCTCCATGCTTGCAGACTAATGTAGGAGAGTGACAAAAAGGGCCTTTAAGCCATTCACAAGCGAGTAGCAAAGAGATGTCATTCAAGAGATTAAATATTAAAATGTTAGGTTACTGATTATAATGACTCGAAAAGTTAAACATTACACATAGGCAAAATATAATAATTAATGTCGCATAAAATTTATTTACATTTTTGGTAGTTGTGTACTTATTTTATGATATTAAAGAGCTTCAATTGATATTTTATCGATAGTTAACATGTAGCTAAGTTCTATGTTATTATTTAGTATCTAAATATCTTCAAAACCAGAGCTAATACATAAAAATTATCATCAAATTTGTGTTTCTCGACCAAAATTAGTAAAGTTTTTCTATTTTGAGCTAGGAAAATTTTTCAAATTACAAATATGTTGACCAGTGTTATTGCTCCAAATTCGTTTTTGAATCATTATGGAAATTCAAACCTCATATTCAATGAAGTTTCCACCCCCATATGGAAACAACTTCCTCTGTCACAACAAGACTTAGCCATAACTTTAACTGCTCAAGGAAGAGTTTTAGAGACTTTCAGGAAATTTGGTCTGAGTCTTATCTATTAAATTTGTGTCAGACAAGTAAAAATCTCTATCAGTCAGATTGGACCAACAGAATTAAGGTTGGAAATATAGTTCTGATTCACACACCTAACAAGCCTAGACCCTTCTGGCTTTTGGGGAGAGTTCTGGAAGTCATTGTTGGTAATGACAATAATATCAGGAGTGTGTTATTAAAAAGGGGAGATGGACAAACCTGTCATCATTCTATTTGTCATCTCTACCCATTGGAGTTATCTAATACCCACTCTGTCTCCAGTGGAGAAGCTGACGGTGAAACAAGCAGTGATTTCTCCAATTTAGATGGTCAAAAGAATGATAATACAGATCAAGTTGATCCCTCAAATTCAGATTCAGTTATTCAAAGTAATAGTTATACTACTATTGTAGATGTACAACCTTCAACTTCAGGTATAAATTCACCTCAGCTTGACTCTCAACAGAATCAAAATTCTCAACTCAATTCTGTCAAAGAAAGACCACTTAGACAGGCTGCTGTCAAGTGTCAAGAATTCCTTCACAGGAATTTATCTTATTTGTAAAAATTTTAATTCTTTTAATTGTAATGGTTTTCATTGCAACTCTTCAGTGGGAGAATATAAAAACTATTATTTACTTCCACACTCATATCTCTTCTATTTTATTTGGA
>JABUQX010082121.1:10000-21369 GCA_015478945.1 Trachelipus rathkii
AGCCTAGGACCCCCTCTGAACAAACTTATTTTATTTGGAAATAAAATACAAAACTCCCTTTTTAGGCGCCTGGAGTATGTCAGCCAAAGTGAATATGTCTCCAACCATTGAATTTCCTCTTTAAGTGGGTAGCATCTTCCAAAAATTATAGGTCTTAAGGTGGAATCCAACACTCTTTCAGTAACATTGTTTCTCGGGTCAGAATCATAGATGAATGTTCAACGTATCTACCAATGTCATGTCATTGACTTTGTCATCACAGGCACTAGCTCGGAAATCTGGACCATATCTTGACTCGTCAGAGTTTCAGGCCTGGGTGTGGAAGTTCTTTCTCATGCGAAATATTACAGTAGGAGGGATTGCCTCTTATGTAGTCTTAGTAG
Source organism: Trachelipus rathkii (assembly GCA_015478945.1). Lineage (NCBI taxonomy): Eukaryota > Metazoa > Arthropoda > Malacostraca > Isopoda > Trachelipodidae > Trachelipus > Trachelipus rathkii. The sequence goes on from JABUQX010082121.1 coordinate 10,384, forward strand.
TTGAATTATTGGTATGTTCTTCGTTTTCACCGCTACCATTTCCAATTTTATCCAAGTTCTTCCTTTTCAAATTTACTGCAAACAATATATATATATATATATATCTTTCTTTCTCTACCTTTTTTTCCCTATATTAACATATATATATATATATATATATATATATATATATATATATATATATATGTAGTATGTTATTATGTATGATGATCACGTGTGATATGAATGATGATTGTGATTTGATGTAAAAAATTAAAAGTATAGCAAACTGTTGAAAATCACTAATTTCTGTGTTGTAATAAAAAATAGTTTTTTAAAATGAAGCTAACCTCATATGAACAAGTAAGATCATGGGTTACAAAATTCCTACTTTTAAGAAGTAAATACATAAAATTTTATTAACATTTAAAGTAAAACGCATTACGTACCAAGGGAATCTCCTAATATTCGGGATAACAGTGAAATTGAACTATAACTTTACACTGAGGCGGTGTTGAATTATAGAGTGGCGTCACGGAGTGATAATTCAATGCTACTTTGAACCTTAAACACTTAATAAAGAAATGAGAAACTGACTGAACACAAAATCTAGAATTTATATATACATATCAACATAAAAAAAAACATAGATAAAATAACAACAATAACAACACAGTTCTTATCTTCAAATTAAAGAGCATATAAAATGAGTGAAGACCGTATCGTCAAGAGAAATGTGAAAATGACGATTGCAACTAGCCTTCGCCATATACTCGTTATATATATATATATATATACATATGTATATGTATATGTATATGTAATAATAGCATATATATATAGAATATATATATATATATATATATATATATATATATATATATATATATATATATATATATATATATATATATATATATCAGATTATATCCATAGATATATAGCTATATATATTGTGGAGAGGTACTCTCTGTGGAAGTGGAAAGAACATCTATACAGAGCTGAACTACAGAGCCGAACTACAAAGTTACAGAGTAGAGCCGAACACGCCCTATGTTTAAGATGTGGTTGTAGTTTCGTGGAACTAAGCCACGCCTCCAAGCCGCCGACTTATCACTTTTGAAATCGCAACAGCATGTAGCTTCCTTCTAGAGAATTAGTACAAAATAATAGCAAAATTACAACATTATATTAAAATACAAGCAAATGAATGCTAATTAAATAATTAAACCCAAAAACAAGGTGAGTTTAGAAAAAGGGCAGCCTATTAAGTACATTTTTAGGTTAGAGCAAAGTTAGGCGAACCTAGACTAGTCGGTGGAGCCTAAAGCTGAGGTTTAGAAATAGGTTGCAACGAAAACGCATTAGATTGAATAGCGTATCAAAAAGAATGCCTAAAATCCAGTAGGAAAACAAAGTGAAGTGTTCATGCATGCCAGTGAAAAATTCGTGGTAGGCTTAGGTAGCGTCTCAAGCAATTAGCCAAACTTAGGGGTCAGAGGCTAGAGTAAGGAGAAAACTAGGTAGAGATTAAGAGCCGCATGTATCTTTAAGTATAATGTGGGAAATAACAGCTCTGGGATAGGCCGTTATTTCCGCACATACTAACCCTAGCGGGCGTGCGCGTTACATAGCAGTTTGGAGTGAGGCTAAGCTGGGTGATAGTAGTGCAGAGGTGAACAGCCCAAAAATGTTAGAATTAGAAACTTTTACACATATCTTAGCGAAAATATAGTAAATAGAGGTCGCATAGATCGGTATTTACTATATCTAACCCTAGCGGACGTGCGCGTTACATAGCAGTTTGGAGTGAGGCTAAGCTGGGTGATAGTAGTGCAGAGGTGAACAGCCCAAAATCTCTCTCTCTCTCTCTCTCTCTCTCTCTCTCTCTCATCTCTCTCTCTTCTCTCTCATCTCTCTCTCTCTCTCTCTCCTAGTCAAAGAAGTTACAACAACCTAGGCAATTTTGTAGTATATGTGCCTGTGTGAGACTCATACCAAATGTAATGCTGCTTCATGCGAATGTATATCAAGGAGGATCCCTTTCCTGCCTGTGTATGCATATACATGAAACAGCTCCTCCCAAACTAATAATCTTTTGTACTGTGTGAGACTCATGTCAAATGTAATGCTGCTTTATGCAAATGTATACCAGGGAGGATCCTTTTCCTGCCTGTGTATGCATATACATAAAACAGCCTCTCTCAAACTAATAATCATTTGTACTACTACTCCGCATAAGCTTCATATTCTGTAGGAATTCTTCCTGCAGAATATGATTCATATGTGGAATAGTAATAACTCGGCAATGCTGCTTTATGCAAATGTATACCAGGGAGAATCCTTTTCCTGCCTGTGTATGCATATACATAAAACAGCCTCTCTCAAACTAATAATCATTTGTACTACTACTCCACATAAGCTTCATATTCTGTAGGAATTCTTCCTGTAGGAATTCGTATGTGGAATAGTAATAACTAGGCAATGCTGCTTTATGCAAATGTATACCAGGGAGAATCCTTTTCCTGCCTGTGTATGCATATACATAAAACAGCCCCTTTTAAACTAATAATCATTTGTACTGCTACTCTGCATAAGCTTCATATTCTGTAGGAATTCTTCCTGCAGAATATGATTCATATGTAGAATAGTAATAACTAGGTTTACCCTGTTCTAATTCTTTGTTTTTGTTTTTTTAGGACAGGGGTCCAACCCTCGCTTGTAAAATAGAAGTAGGAAAATAAAAATTGTAAGAACATTAACTTCTCAATCAACCTTAAAGAAGCGGTCCTAAGCACCCCAGCTTCAAGGGTAATGAAACTGATAAGTTTGCTTATAAAACCTTTATTTCAAAATTTAAGAATTCCTTAGATTTACAGAAAAATTTAAGTGAATCCATTAAACTTCACTGCTTAAAAAATAAATTAAAGGGATATGCATACTCTCTGATTCAGAATCTTTCTATTAGTGATAATAATTATAATAAAGCTCTTGAACTTTTAGACAAAGAGTTTTTAGACGAAAAATTCATCATTGATGAAATCATTAAAAAAATAATATCTTTAAAACCAGTATTTGACCCAACATATAATGCGACTAGGGTTTACTTAAATGATATCAGAACATTAATATATGAACTTGAGAGTTATAACCTCAAATATCTTGAGGAGGCTACTGGATTAGTAGTACTTAGCCACATAGTTTTATCAAAATTACCTAATGTGGTAGTCAAAGAAATTACTCGCAAGTTGAATACCAATTACCCTGATTTGAATCAAATATTCGATAGTTACAATGAAGTTATCAAAAATATTGTTAAAACGTCAAATCATAATAAAGGACAAAATTTCAATCAAGTCCCTTCCCATAATACTTATTCAAAATTTAAAAATATAAAAATTCGGATAAGCCTAATTTTAAAATTTAAAATTAATGAAAATCAAAGGACGAATGAGTCCTTAAAATCTAATAATAGGCCTGATTCCAATTCTGCTTTGCAAAATTTCAAAACTCATACTAATGAAGTTAGTGGAAATGAAGCTTCTCATGGTATTGATTCTTCCACTTCTAAAATCAAAGGTTATTCAAAATCATGTAAGTTTTGTTCATCCCAAGGTCATGTGATGACCAATTGCAATGTTTATCAAACCTATGATTTAAGAATTAAAAGATGTAATGAAATGAGTCTGTGCAACAAATGTTCGAGTACTAAACATACCGCAGATCAGTGTCCTGGACTTGAGGAGCAACTTTCTTTTAGTTGCCAAGTTTGCAATAAAAGAAGTCATATTACAGCTCTTTGTAAGCAAAGGAAAAGTTCCACCCTCACAAATGTATGTCTTAGCTTTAGCCAAAGCACGAACAATTTATATTTGTTACCATCAATTACTATAAGGATTGGTAGAGGTAAAGTTTCGGCTTCAGTTCGATGCCTAGTCGACTGTGGCTCACAGAGGTCCTACCTTTCTAAAAAAGTGCTGGACAAACTCAATATATCTGTAGAGAATCATCAAAGCACTCAATACGATATAAAAACCTATTTAGGTGTTACCACCCGCAGTTTGAAAGAGACTGTTCTTGATGTATATATGGACCAGTCTTGTTTCACCCTTCCTCTTTTGGTTGATGAGGATCTTCAATTAAGTTACGAGATTAAGTTCGTAGATCAGGCTCTAATTAATTTGAGAAATAAATCTTTCAAATTAGCTGATTCTGGCTATAAAGAGTCTAATAACTCATTTTTCGATTTGGATGCCTTAATTGGCATTGATTTAATAGAGTATTTCCCTCAACTAGAATTGATTAAATGTATGAGTGGATCTGCTTTTAAGTTAAGAGATGGTTCTATTATTCCATTTGGAAATATTACTAATTTTATATACAATAATCAAATAAGAGTTTCAAATCCACCATCAGTTGTTCTAAATCATAATCATAATCATATTCAAAATCAAAATCACATTCATGTTCAAAATCAAAATCATTTGCAGGTTAACCATACTTTGGTTAATGCAGTCTTAAACCCTGTACATTCTTATTTTAATCCTTTAAGCCATATCCTAAGTAATTCAGAGGTAGAGCAAGGATTAGAAAACATGTTCAAATTAGAGTCCTTAGGTATAGAAAGTATGCATAATAATAAATCTGAAGATGATTTGAAACAGATTGAAAAATTCAAAGGTGGTATAGAGTTCAAAGACGGAAAATATCATATAGATCTTCCATGGATTGAAGATAAACTTCCCTTGTTGCCATCAAACTATAACATTGCTCTTGCAGTGCTTAATAGAGTTCATGAAAATTTAGAAAGAAAAGATTTAGTTAAAGCCTATGATGATGTCTTTCAGCAACAATTAGCTGATGGTATTATTGAAGAGTTCAAAGTATCTCCCTCTGAGTATAAAAATTATATTTGGGTTCCTCACAGACCTGTTATCAAAACTGATGAACAAGTATCAACAAAGGTCCGGCCTGTGTTTAACTGTTCTCTTAAAACTAATTCTTTACCATCTCTAAATGAGGCAGCCTATACTGGACCAGATCTTATGTCCTCCTTGTTAGGTCATTTATTCCGGTTCAGATCAAATCAGTTTGTTATGTTATCGGATATAAAACAAGCCTTCCTTCAGATTAAGTTAAAATCTATCGAAGACCGCAATCGCTTTTGCTTTTTTTTGGAAAAGTAATGGTCAGTTAAAGGCTTATCGATACTCAACCATTGTTTTTGGTTTCACATCCTCACCTTTCATCCTCAATTATATCATCAAGCATCATGCTCAGTCATATGAGGATGATGCATGTACTCAGATTCTATTGAATAATTTTTTTGTAGATAATTTAATTATTAGTGGCAATGATCCACAACATTTAAAGGAACTTTATCATGAATGCAACAAAAGAATGGAAGATGGTGGTTTCCATCTTAGAAGTTGGGACTCTAATAATGATCAATTGAGAGCTGTTATGGAAGAAGAGGGTAGAATAGTTCAACATCAGGAATCAGAAGATAAGGTTCTTGGATATCTTTTTAATCCTCTTACAGATAAGTTAAAACTAGCAAAATTTTCAGTAAATGCTGATGCAAATACCAAAAGATTGTTGTTATCAGCTGTGTCCAAGGTTTTTGATCCTTTAAATATCTTTTTACCCGTAACTTTAAGAGGTCGGTTATTAATTAGGAAATTATGGCAATTAGGTCTCAATTGGGATGAAAAGGTCCCTGCCGATGTTTTAGTTTCCTGGTCTTCTCTATGTTCAGATTTAAATAAATTACATAATATTGAAATTGAAAGGTGTGCTTTCTCACCTTCTCCCTCAAACTCTTTATTCGTATTTTGTGATGCTTCTTCATCCTCTTGTTATGGTTTTGCAGTTTATAGTATAGGTCAAGGTTCTAGTTTAATATTTTCAAAGGCCAAGGTGGCCCCCCTCAAATCTAGGGCTTTGCCCTCTTTAGAGTTGTTATCTGTGTTCTTATTTTTCAAGTGTATCAAATCAATATTATCAGAATTTCCTAATGTACAGTTCAAAAACATAAAGGTCTTTGTAGATGCTCAAATTGTCCTTTCATGGCTCCTATCTGGAAGAGCAAAAAATAAAAATATTTTTGTAAATAATAGGCTCAAAGAAATTTATCAAATCAAAAATCAAGTTGAGCTAGAGTACAAAGTATCCATTTCTTATGCTTACATCAATACTGCTGAAAACCCAGCAGATCTGATTACCAGAGGTGTTACAACCTCTACTTTTCTTTCAAAATTGCCATTATGGCTAAAGGGTCCTTCTTGGATTCTTCTAGATCAATCTCAATGGCCTATTAGTAAACTTAAATGTTTGTCTGAGGCCAATAAGGAAAAGACTTTACAATGTCACACATCTGTGGTTGTTACTCAGTCTTTGTTACCCTTTAAAGACTATTCAAGTGTGCATAGGCTTTATAAAGTAACTTCAAAAATATTCAAATTCATTAGCAGGAGTAAAGGGCTGGATGAAGATTGTGATCAGAAAGCCCAACTCTATTGGTTGAAGATAATGCAGCAGCATTGTTTTTCTAAGGAGATATTATTTCTCCAAAATCCTAAAAAGGATGAAATTCCACTGCTGGTCAATCAACTTAATTTATTCATAGATGATAAAGGCCTCATCCGATCCAAAGGGAGAATTGCCAAGACACTTTTATATAATGATGATGTGATAAATCCAATTCTTCTTGGCAAGGATCATCATCTCACTAGATTGATCATAAGAGACTTTCATTCAAGATGTCAACACTTGGGTGTTCAAACCACTATCAATTTCATCAGAGCTCATGGCTTCTGGATTACCAAGGCCAGGCAGGCTGTAAAGAATGTTTTGTCAGACTGTATAGTATGCAAAAAATTTAACAGTATACCCTTTAAATATCCAAAAATGACTAATCTTCCTCATCATAGAGTTAATTTTGTGCGTCCTTTTGAGCATACTGGCGTGGACTTTACAGGGCATCTCGTTGTAAAGATTAATGATAAGGAATTTCAAAAAATGTATCTATTAATTTACACATGCCTTAATATCAGAGCTATTCATGTTGATGTCCTTCCAGATATGTCCACTGAATCCTTTTTACTTTCATTCCAACGTTTCACAAATATATATGGCATACCGTCCAATTTGTACTCAGATAATGCCAGGAATTTCAAACAAGGTGGAAATATACTGTTAGAATCTTTGTCTTCAAATATGTTCTCCGAACATATGCGTATCAATAACATCAAACATTACAAGATTCCAATCTATTCCAGTTGGGTGGGATCAGTTTGGGAGAGAATGATACGAACAGTTAAGGGATGTCTCTATAAAACTATAGGTAAAGCAACCTTAACCTACTTTCAACTGTTAACAAGTATTTCAAATATCACCAATGTTATCAATTCAAGACCTTTAACCTATAGGTCATCAGATAATGATTTGGAAGTTATTGCTCCAAATTCCTTTTTGAAGCCTTATGGCAATTCAAACCTCATATTCAATGAAGTTTCCACCCCCATATGGAAAAAACTTCCTCCCTCACAACAAGACTTAGCCATAACTCTAACTGCTCAAGGAAGAGTTTTGGAGACTTTCAGGGAATTATGGTATGAGTCTTACCTATTAAATTTGCGCCAGACTAGTAGAAATCTCTATCAGTCAGAGTGGACCAACAGAATTAAGGTTGGAGATATAGTTCTGATACACACACGTAACAAACCTAGACCCTTCTGGCTTTTGGGTAGAGTTCTGGAAGTCATTGTTGGTGATGACGATAAGATCAGGAGTGTGTTATTAAAAAGGAGAGATGGACAAACCTGTCACTATTCTATTTGTCATCTCTACCCATTGGAGTTATCTATTACCCATTCTGTCTCCAGTGGAGAAACTGATGCTGAAGCAAGCAGTGATCTCTCCAATTCAGATGGTCAAAACAATGAAAATACAGATCAAGTTGATCCCTCAAATTCAAATTCAGTTATTCAAAGTAATAGTGATACTGCTATTGTAGATGAACAACCTTCAACTTCAGGTATAAATTCACCTCAACTTGACTCTCAACAGAATCAAATTTCTCAGCTCAATTCAGTCAAAAAAAGACCTCTTAGACAGGCTGCTGTCAAGTGTCAAGAATTCCTTCAAAGGAATTTATCTGATTTGTAAAAATTTTAATTCTTTTAATTGCAATGGTTTTCATTGCAACTCTTCAGTGGGAGGATATAAAAACTATTATATACTTCCACATATATATCTTCTATTTTGCTCATTTTAGCATTGAATTTTAGTATTTTATGTATTTTGTTTTGGCTACTTTGCCAGTAGAAAGAATTCTGGCAACATGGCCGTATTTTTATAAAATGCATCATAGTCTTGTTTATTATTGTTTACAAATATAGAAAGCGTGAATCTCGATGTATAAACACGCGTGTGTAATATAGGGTTAAGTATTTAGTAAAATATCCATTTTATTCTAGTGTTTCATTATTCATATGTAGGTTGTTACCAGTAGATACGATCTACTTTAACATGGTAGCTGAGAGTAGTTTGTAACAAGCCTAATTTGAATGTGAAACAGAAAATGGAAAGTAGGCCTAGGTCAGCCCTATAATAGAATTAGGAAATAGGCCTAGATAAACCCTATAATAGAATTAAGAAATAGGCCTAGATAAACTCTAAAATAGAATTAGAAAGCCTATTATATAGTTAAATATGGATTTGTCAATGCAGAAAATTGATTCACTACAAGGTAAGGCAAACTGGGAAGATTGGAAGCATCTTATGCAAATAAGGCTAAGTGGTATACCAGATGCAATAGAAGCAATCAATGGTAAATTAGAAAAGCCACAAGAACCCAGTACTACAGCAACAGTTGAAGAGAAAAATGCATACAAAAAGAAATTAGACAAATTCAACAAAACTCAATCAGATGTAATGTTTTTGTTGGTTTCAACCTCAAGCCAAAGTATTAGAAGTCAAATAAGGAATCTTTTAAAGCCAGATGAAGTATGGAAGGAACTACACAATCTTTTTGCAGGAGTTGAAGAAAACAAAGTTTACGATGTTTGTTCACAGTTTTTTTCTTACAAATGGAATGAGAAATTAGACATGGCTGGAAATTTATCTTCAATAAGACAGCTCTGGGGTAATCTTCAGGAAGAAATTGTCAAAATTCAAGAGAAGAATGAAGGTACATTGCCAGAGATATTTCTCATATGTAAGATTTTTGAAATTTTACCAAAGGATTATTCAAATTTCCAAACTACATGGCTCATGATTCATAGTAATAGAAAAGAAAGAAGTATAGATAATTTGGTAACTTGGCTTTGCACAGAAGCAAATAAGTTGGCATCAAAGGTTAAGTCAGAAAATCAAGAAGCGTTAACAATAAAAGGAAACTACAGAGAAATTAGTACCAAAGATAAAATGAAGAAATTTCCTTGTAATTACTGCCATTTAAAAGGTCACTGGATCAAAAATTGCAGAAAATGGATTGCAGATGGTAGACCAGAAAGAAAAATGAAGCCAGAAAGAAATGCAAATTTTGAAAATAAAGAAAATTCAAAAGCTAAAACAGAAGTTAATGCTTTTATGTTAGCGGTAGATGAACAAGTTTTTATTTCCGAAGAAAATGATAGAGAAAATTGGTATTTTGATAATGGCGCTACAAAACACATAACAAATGAGAAAAGTTATTTTAAAACTTTTAATGAATTCGAGCATTCAGTCAAGGTAAAATCAGCAAATGGTCAGGAAGCAAATGTGTTAGGATATGGAACAATTGAAGTAGAATCAGTTGTAGATGGAAAAATATCTCAATTATTTTTGAATGATGTTTGGTATGTTCCTGATATTAAGAAAAATTTATTTTCAGTATTGGCAGCTCATGATAAGCATCCAAATAGTGAATTTATATCTGAACCAAGTGTATGTAGTTTTATGGTAGACAAAAAAGCCTATTTTAATGGCTATCGTAAACTAAAGGAAGGGCTATTCAAAGTTGCAATGAAAGCTAAAATCTCCCATATACCAGAAATAAATGCACTTGAAGAAAAGGATCTATTACAGTTATATCATGAAAGAATGGGACATCAGGATAGAAGACACATAAGAAATCTGATCAAAAGAGAACTAAATATTGAAACTCACCTTGATAACAGAAATTGTACAGGATGTATAAATGGAAAAATGCATCGTCAGAATTTTGGAAAAAGACCAAATAGTACTAAACAAGGAGAATTGCTATTTGCAGATGTTTGTGGACCATTTCAAGTATTATCAAACTCAGGTTATAAATATTTTGTATGTTTCAAAGATGATTTCTCAAAAATGAGATTTGTATATTTTATTAAAGAAAAATCGGAAGTTGTAGAAAAATTGGAGCAAGTACTTGAAGAAGCAAAAGTACAAGGACATCCAATCAGAGAATTTTTAAGTGATAATGGCTTAGAATTTAATAATAAGTTAGTTAAAAAGCTTTTACATAAATATGGTGTAAGACAAAGGTTAACGGCTCCATATACTCCACAACAAAATAGAGTGGAAAAAGAAAATAGAACGCTAGTTGAAGCGGCTAGATCACTCATGTATTCAAAAGTAAAATTTCCACAGAAGTGTTGGGCAGAATTAATTAACACAGCAGCATATATAATAAATAGAACTGGAAAATCCACAGTTGATGGGAAAACGCCTTTTGAAATCTGGTATGATAGAAAGCCCAGAATCAAGCATCTACGTGTAATCGGAACAGCATGCAGTGGGTGGATTCCAGATCAGAAAAGAAGAAAGTTAGACCCAAAAGCAAAATCAGGTGTGTTAATTGGTTATGATGGAGATGAAAGCTACAGAATATATGATCAAGCAAATAATTTTGTGTTTAGATGCAGAGATGTAGTATTTGAAAGAGAAGAACTTTCAACTTCAATATCAGATGAGATAGAATCAGAAAAAGAAAATAAAAAGAAAGAATCAAATAGAGAAAATACAGAAATTGATAACAGTACA
>JABUQX010082122.1:0-12500 GCA_015478945.1 Trachelipus rathkii
CATTTGAAAAATAATAATGTTTTTTGGAACTGCTCATACTTTCAAAAAGAAAGAGATTTAGTAATAATTGTTTTTTGTGTGTTAATAGAGTATATATATAGTTTTTTAATAGAATTTCAATATTTGTTTTTTTTTTTATATACCAAAATATTTCATTAGTAGTGAAACCTGTTTAAATAAAAAATTTAACTTTACTAATAAATTATATATATATCAATTAGGCTTTTTTTAAATTTTCATATTACGAATTAAGAACTCTTAAAAGTATGATTTTCCTAAATTTCAACATTTGTAAATTATTGGTTAATCTTATAATTGTAAGTTTTATTAACGGTATTTTCAAGTACATTTTGAAAAAATAATGTGTTATCATTGAAATGCAATTTAAAGCGAATTTGTTATAAGTTTGAGATCTCTTGAATTGAAGTTTATTAAAGCAGTTCATCAAATTATTGTTTTTATATACCTAAAATAATTTATCTCATAGTTTTGTGAACTACCTGTTTATTTGTATAATAAAATTTTAACTTCTAAAATTACGTTATACTTTTTCTTTAAATTTTCACTATTAAATAATTATTGCACTATCTTATAAAAGAATCGTTATTTTATTTCTAATTTCAACATGATAATTAATATTGTTAAATCTTAAAATTGAGTTTTAAAGGTATTTTCAGCAATTGAAAAATAATAATTTGTTTCATTGAAATGCTAATTCAATAATAAAGTCAGAAAAGTGAATTTTTATTTAATAGTTTTAGGGTTCTATAAATGTATTATGCTATTGTTTTTTAATGAAATTTCAATATTGTTTTTTATATACCAAATAATTCATTTATTGTGCAGAAACATCTATGGTTTATTATTAAAAAAATTCTATAACTTCTAAATATTATTGTTGACCTTGCTATCTAGGATTGGTTTTTGTACAACAATTGAGTGAAAGATTTTGAATTTTATTAAGATGTTTATCTTTATATATTTTTCTTTATTACGCTTATCACATAGCTCTTTCGCTGGGTATCATTCTTAAATTTTCCCATTGCGTGTTACAGGGTTAAATTACTTAAAATATTATGAACGAGGTATTGGGATTTCAGCATTTGAAAAAATAATATTTTTGTGATATTCATTGGAGAATTTGCTAATTTATAAATAATCTTGAGATAGAAATAGCTGTATATTGTATTATATTAAATATATATTTAGAGTTCTATAAAAGAGAATATTAATATGTATCAAGTTATTTTTATTGGTGTATATTAATATTAATAGGGATTTGTTTATTCAACCAAATATTTACGATAGTTGTTATAATGTAAAATCCAATGTAATAATTGGTAGAATAAAAAAAAGTTTTCTCTTATAAAAATGGTGTTCTCTTAATCTGGATCATCTTATGATCAAAAATTAGGAACTCTTAAGCGCCTTATTAAATATCACAACTGTTAGTATTTACTTATAAGACCCAGTTATATATTCCTTCCCTAAAATATATATTATTGTAAAAGGAGTCGCTGTCTGAAGTTATTGATTATTTGTATTAGAGGGCCTATACTTTTTTCAGTATCTCTCTGATGCTCTTGTACGTGTAGGGTGAGGTGTTAGTTTAGCTCTTAAATATGTCCAATAATAGGTTTTTGCGTAATGTGAATGTAAATTTGGGGGCTCAGGCATCCTACATTACTATTATTAGGGTCTAGCTTTTAAAAAAAAGTATATATGAGGTTATCCATTGTGTTTTTAGTGTAAATATAGTGTACTATATAGTGGTATAATTAGTGTGTGTCCACTCTTGTTATATAAATATATTGATTAACTATAATAGTGTTATGTGTATTTGATGTTATTTATTATTGTAATATCACTCTATTTTAGCTACTCTTTTATAGGTATATATATATAGAAGAGAGAGTAGATAGAGATGAAGTACTAGTGAAGATAGTGATGAGATTTCTAGATAGCAGTTATTGTGGTTCGAGAAATTTGGAGAATGGCATAATGGTGTATATGAGGATTAAATACGGTTCAAGTATATTTTTAGGGTTATTATAAATATTAATATAATATTTAACCTTTGTTTTATTTTTAATAATAACTTAATAATAAATTATATTTATATTATAATATTTAAATATATTATATAATATTATATATAATATATATAATATATATTATAAATAATATATATATATTAATTATTATATATATTAAATATATATATATATATATTTTAATATTATATATATATATAAGTTTACAATTGACTTCTTTCCAACATTCCTCTAAACCTTCTCTTATTGCTGAAAATGTTAATTCCTATTTAGAATTATTCGGGCGTTTTTTTGATAGATTAATATCGTTGTCTCAAACTTGTATTAATATTGTAAACTAATAAAGTACAAGTAACTATATGGAGAATTTGCAGTTCAATAATATATATATAAATCATAAAAGTGCAACAATAGAAAAGCAACAGTTGTGGAGATGAAAGCATTTATATGATAGTTATTAAGATTTTTCAAGTTGGTGTGAAGAATAAGATAATTACTACTGTTAAACTTTGGAGAAATTTGGTATAACGTTACGCATATTAGTAACGGGGGATTATAACGGAAGATACATAAGACCGAGAGAAGATTTTGTTATTTCTGCTTCGTGGTCATCTCCGATATTGCAATGTAATAGAAGAGAGAGAAGGATAAATTTGACTCCATACTTTAAAGCTTTGGTAACGTAATTTGTTAACAATGCACCAGTAATAAACTAACTATCTATAACCCGGATAAATTATATTACTGTGTATAGAATACAGTTATATTATAATAGGTGTTTCGTAGAATAGAGTTCCCTTCAATAGCAATGATATATATAGCCTAAACAAACCGAAATATTAGGAGTAAACTACACTGAATGGCTTTGCACGCAAAAACTATATTTATATGGTTAATATTCAATACGCTCTCACTCTCGTCCTTGGAACGCACAATGAAACTCTCGAAAGACATGTCTTGCTAATGGAGATTATATTTTTGAAATCGGTGCAGTTAATTATAGTAGAAAATATTAAACTTTTTCATAGAATTATCAATATAGGTCCGTAACAATCAAATCATCTATATATTGTTATAAGATTTTCAGACAATTTAAATTAGATCGATATTGTCATACTGTGAAAAGAAGATAACACTCTTCTGCTTGAGACCTACAGAATGAAGGAAATGCTATTATATTCCTAGAGGGTATAATGTTGATAAGACAAAAGATAATCAAATATTTTATACTTTCTAGTCTTTCTTTCATGAGTGGAGTATAAACAGCTCACTTACATTTGGTTTCGTTGGGAATTGTGGTTCATAATATAATGAATAAAATTCGTCTAATACTAATCGCTCTTCTTCATCATCTAGTACGCTCTGTTTTATATATAGGATAATTCTATTATGAGACAAAAATTAATGACTCAATACTTCATCCTGCATTACAACAATAACAAAGTGTGAGTGGATTATTTGATTTATTCATTGCTCTTATATTAAAGTTTGGAAGACGTCTATAGAGTAGTAAAGTTGAATTTCTATTACTTTGATAGTATATATATATATATTATAATTATATTATATATATAATATATATATATATATATAATATTAATTAATATTATTATATATATATATATATATATATATGATATATATATTATATATATAGGCCAAACTAAAGAAAACCCGGATGATATCTCGAAAACTAAGATAGGTAAGAAAACTAATACATATATGGAAATCAGCGTATGGAATTTGTATAGAAATGAAAAAGTATTTTTTTTGATTTTTTTTTATCCCAAAACTACGATAGGTACAAAAAAAATAATAACATATATGGAATCAGCGTATGAAATTTGTATAAGAAAAAGGAAATTTTTTATTTTTGTACTAATAATATATTTGGAATCAGCATATGATGTCGTCCCCCAGGAGGCCGAGAGACCCCGACTCTTTGCATCTTTGCGGTTTACCACGGGGGTATTCTTTTAGATAAAAAAAAAAAAATTATTTAAACCACCAATTTTATTTCTCCTATTTATTACGCTGATTCCATATATGGTATTATTTTTGTTGTACCTATCGTACTTTTGAAGATAAAAAAAAAATCATTTTCCATTCAATTTTCATACGCTGATTCCATATATGTTATTAGTTTTCTTGTACCTATCTTAGTTTTCGAGATAATCCATGCGGTAGTATAACTTATATATTCCAAATATATATATATATATATTATTAATAATATAATTAATATTAATTATTATATAATATATTATATATTTACTTATATATATAATATATATATATATAATAATTACAAAATATATATTAATTATAATATACTATATATATATATTATATATTATTTAATTATATATTATTAATATATATATATATTTATATCATTTAATTATGCTAAGATATTTATGAAAATTGAGGGCTGAGTATGGTATGCAAGAGTTTTTCCTTCGCACCCAGACCATCCGAGGGAAAGTCGGACTGTGTGGGTCCGTACGGACCCCACGTTCTAGTATTGCGTCAAGAATAATATAAATATATAAAAGACACTATTATACTTACCATTTTTCATTATATCAGATTACGATCGTTGAATTGAGCTAGCTCCTATTGTGATAATGTATAGTGCTCGAGTTTACTTTGGACATATATTAATCGTCCTAAAATACAAAGAAAATAAGGTTTATATTTTAAGTTATAGAATATTTTGCAATATTTATTAAAGATGTACATATAAGTGATAATATATTTTTGAACACTATTTTTCTGTTATTGAAACATAAAATATATCTTAGTTATCATTTTTCTAATAAGAACAAGTATAAATTTAACTTAACTAGATGGATATGAAAAATAGAAATAATGAATAAATTTTTAATAACCTAACTAATATTTATAATTTTTCCTTGTTTTAAAATACACGCTAATAATTCAGTTGAGGTTCGGTCAGGTAACTACCTACACGTTTGCCTTGTGTTATGAAAATAAGCTACACGTTTACTATATTAAGGGTTAAAGTACGATTTTCCTAAATTTCATACATTATGAAATTATTTGGTAATTTTTTAAAATGAGTTTTATATATATATATTATATATATTATATATATATTATATATATATAATTATAATATATATTATGTATATATATATAATTATATATATATTATTAATATATTATATATTATTATATATATAATATTATATATATAATATATATATTATTTATATATATATATATATATTTATATATTTATATATTATATATATATATATTATATATATTATATATAATATATTATTTGGTATTATATATATATTATATATTTATCTAAGGTTTTTATCATGCATTTTGTATATAAAATATAAATTATTTAGTTAAATATATTATTGAAATTGTACTAATATATTCAAATAGTGATAGAAAAGTCGTGATATAATTTATTATTTATTTAAGTTTTTATATATGAATGGGTATAGTTATCTATTAAATTTAGACGTTTTTATACTAGTAAAAATTTATCAAATATATTAGGTTATTTATTGGTTATTAATATTATATTATATATATTATATATATTATATATTATAGTATATATATATATATTGTATATTATTATATATTATTACATAATATATAACATAATATAGATAATATTCTATATATTAACTATATATATATATGTATATTTATTTATATATTATATATAAAAATAAAATTGAATTTTGAAAATATATATATAACATATTTTTATAAGGTGTATTATATTTGACTTATAAATTATTTATTATAACATCACTACATTTATAATATTTAAATAATATATGAATAATATCATCATATATTATTATATAGTTCTAATATATTGGAATTTATTATCTATATTATATACTATATATATAAAATTTTACACAATTTATTATTATATTGGGGAAATTATGTGAGTTAATATTTCTTTATATAATTTAGAGTTTATAATAACTGATTATATTATGGTGGAATTTATTTAGCATTTGTAATAAATTAATGTTTATCATATTATTGAAATGTACATAATATATATATCAATAATATATATGCTAAGATTATAAAGCTATGAATTTTATTATATATAGTACGGTATGTATTAATTTGAGTATTTTATAATGATTTCAAATATAATTATTTATTTATGTTTATATTATTTTCCTTGTCGTTATTATAATTATTAATATTATATACATATATGTAGTGATAAACATAAAACTTTAATTTTAACTATATTCTATAATAATTTCTTTAACATTGTTATATCATTTATATTATATTTCTTATTATATATAAATAATATATTTTAGTTAAATAAATTATATATATAATTAATATAATATTATTAGTATATTATATATACTATTCTTATATTTATATAAAAGTATACTGATATATATTATTTTGGGTATACTATATATACTTATTAATAAATTTTCATTTATATTATAATAGTATACATTTGTAAATACATATATATATATATATAATTATTAATTATACTATATATATATATATTGTATATATATATTATTTTATGTATATTATATTATAATATATTATATATTTACCTTATACGTATCTATACTATTATATATATTTGAATAAAAAATGTACGAAGACCATTTGATTATATTTTATAAACTCATAAATGGAAATAGCTTGGTTTGTGGAGCTAGGTTTTACATAAAAGTCAAAATAAATTAGATAATTTTTAACCTAGCTTAAAAAAATATGGTAGTTGAAACTTGGTTTAAGATGAGTTTCTTTCGCGATGAGCTCGGAAATTCTAATGGCGTTAAAAGGGGAAAGGTCGTAGAACCAACCCTTCCAAATGATAGATAAGAAAGCTAATACAGAAGCGGGGTAAAAAGGTCAAGCAGCTTGATTACAGAAGGAAGGTTGGGATTTCACCTTTCTATATTCTACAATTAAGACTGTAGATAATATAGCTGTAGATGGTTCCGGCTTTATAACGTTTCTGCATAGATCACGTTTCTGAACAGTAAGTTCCTCTTTTAGATTTGAGAGATAGCTATTGCTCGCCTATCATTCGAGAGTAGACGATGGGACTTATATTTTTTTAAGTTTGCGGTAAACTAAGTTCCATATAGATTACACCTGAATGGTAGAATCAAAAGAGCAGCCATCACAAGGGTTAGACTCCCCATTGTTGTTGGAGAATTAGTAGACCTATTTTTTAATTCACTAGTAGACCTTAATAAATTTTATGTGCCAAGTACTAGTCCAGGCCTGAATGGTAGATCAAAACGTGCTTTCCTGAGTCGACTCAGCGTTTGGGAAAGAGTGATTCAATCATCACTATTCAGGTAGCCAATGATTTATATAAAATAGATAGATTTAATGTATGTCGTGTAGTAGCTTTCACCATGAATAGTAGATTTACAGTGCTAGAAGGCAAAATCCATGGTAGACCTATTTCTAGATAAGAAAGTAGATTCCAAGGACGGAGGAGCAGAGCTCCAAAATGCTTGTTTTTTTCAAAAAAACACTACTAGTATTAGGGGAACATTTAGGGTAGACTTAACATTAATATATATTAATAGGTAGAAATGAATATCATTAATTAAAAGTTAATTATTTTAAAGAAAGTAATATATGGATTTAAAAGTGAATTTAGAAATAGCTAAAATAATATATAAAGATTACAATAATGAAAACGAGTAATAATAAGTTATATTTTAATAGATAGAAAATGAAATCTATATAAAACTTGAATATTCTTTAATAATTTAAGAAGTAACAACAGTGTTATTTAGATATTAAAACTACAAACAAAGAAATTGCCGAATTTTAAATAATGTTTTTATTTTTATAAATATCTGTTTAACTTATAATTAGAAAACAAACAATATTCATTTATTTATCTATATTATATATAAAATGTGTGTTCTTAGACTAATTATTATATATTATCTATAATATATACTATTTAAATAAAAATGAACATTTAAATTCAATTGAGGATAAGTGAGTACAATATTACTATAATATTAAAATATGTTTATATATATTATATGACAATATTTACATAAATTTATAGACAGTTTAACGTAGGAATAAATGTAGTAATGTGTATGGAATGTTTTATAAATTTTAATACGTGAATTTTTATACCATATTTTATAAGTATTACTAGAAGACTGATGAAAGCGCACAATTTACTAGTTTTAAGAGGAAAAACATAGTTTTAAAATGATTTTTTTTAGAATATTTTTAATAGATGATGTACATTTTGGTAGAAACATTCTGAAAAAATTTTTAATAGTGTTTTTGTCTCACAAAAATCTTAGAACTTCTAATTTTGGTCAAGCCAGTTAGATTATTGATTAGAGAAACGAAGAATTTTATTATAAATTGTTTAGTCATTTAAATTTTTTTTATCTTTTATAAACGTAGGAATAAATTTAATAAATATTGCTGGAGTGTGGGTTGACCTTTATATTTTTTTATTATTTTTTGGTATTTTTGGTATTTTTTGTATGGGTATAGCTTCGTGGGAGAGGAGGATGGGGTTGAGGGTGGGAAGTGGATTAAATTGGGATTGTTGTATTTTATATTTTTTTTTATTTTTTTGTTATATTATAGGTTTACCGTATTTTGGTGTTGTTGCGTGTGGTTGGTGTTGCGGTGGTGGTGAAGCCAGGTTGTGGGAAGCCCATAAGGTGAGAGAGGATCACCGTATAAAGAGCGTATCAGCTGATTGATTGAACTTATTAATATAAGGGTTAGAGAGATATGGGGTTGGAGAGTGGGTTTCTAGGTGGTGGGGTGGTATGTAATGTGAGGGGCGGTGGGTAAAACGAGGATTTGAAGAGTTGTGAAGGAAGTAGGACACTGATGTTTGAGGAAAAAGAGATAAGATGTGTTGGAATAACAGAACTAAGTTATGAGAGGAGAGGGAGATTAGGTATTTGGTCAATTTCATGGGTATTGTTGTAGGGGGTGAGCGAGAGAGTGAGGGGCGAGGGAGGGGTGGGAATAAGTTATGAGGAAAGAGTGTGGGACAAGGTGGGAGTGGTGTGTACAGGTGAGTTCTAGGTTATTGTGGGTAAATTGTGAATTCGGAGGGGGGTGTGGGTGTTTTATGTTCTTGTGCTACGCACAGTTGTAATGGGCGAGAAGGGAGGAGAAGAGAAATTTTGAGGTGAGAATTTGAAGTGGAGTGTTGGGGGACGGTTTTTTTGAGAAGATATTTTGGGGATATGAAAAAAATTATGTCTATTGGAGTTATTTGAATGCTGGAGTGGGAAGGGAGGAGGTTAGGCAGAAGATAATTGGAAACCTTATTATTGGGGTAGGAGAAGGAATTGTGATGGATGAAATTGTCTTTGTTATTGTAGTTATGTGTTGATTGAAGAAGAATGATTGTGGGAATCACGTGGGTTTAAAAAAAATGATAATCTAAGATATACTACATGGAAGAGTGGAGTTAACGGGGGGAAGCGCGATATCTAGATTATTGTGTGTGTATAAGATTGGGAAAGATAAGTTGGGTGTATTGTTGAAGATGTAAATGTGTTTAGAAGGGGCAGGGACGGGGGGTTATATTGGATCACTATATTGTAATGGTGATTGCTAGGATAAAGGGTGGGAGAGGAAATGGTGAGGGAAAGAGGAGAAAAAAGAGAGAGAAGGTGGTTAAGTGATCAAAGTGGCAAAATTGGAGGAGACAGTGTGTAAGAGGGGGTTTAGGAGAGGTATGGAGGACAAGTGGAGAAACGTGAGGGACGGGAATTTGGGAGGTGGAGGGGGAGTGGAAAAGATTTAGAGAGGCAGTATGTGATGAGGCTAGAAGGGTATGTGAGTAATTAAAATGGGTTGTGGTGCAAAGCAGAGGAAAGGGAGTTGAGTGGTTTGGGAGTGGAGGAGCGCTGAAGGAGGTTGGTGAAAAGGAAAAAGGAGGCTTATGTGAAATGGTTGGGAGGGTAGGGGAGAGATAGTTGGTTAGTATAATATTAGGATACGGGTTTTAGAGTGGAAAGTTCAAAGAGGCGTGTGAGATGGAGCGAAGAGAAGAGCATTAGCAGGAAAATGGTGTAGACACGCTGACGAGATTAATTTTTGAAATGCGGAGAATAAGATGTTTTGGAAAGAGGTTAATAAAAAAGGAAGAGGAAAGAGGGGTTGGGGGAGATTAAGGGAGGAGATGGGGAATGGATAGGAGGAGGGGATAGGGTGAGGAAGAGATTTTGGGGGTGAGTTTTTAGTGACTGTATGAATGAAGGGGAGGGGTAGTGGGAGAAGAATTAGCTTAGAGGTGAGAATGGGAAAATAGAAGTGGAGGAGGGAGGGGGATGGAATGAAATTCCAAATGGAGGAAATTATTAGGGCTGTGAATAAGGAAAAAGGGAGTCTGCAGGCTTGATAGGGGTGAGAATGGTATGTTGCAGAATTGGGAGGTAATAGGGGTGTGAGCGAATGTTGTTATAAGGTTATTATAAATTGATTAGAAGGAAGTGGGGAGGTACACAGGATTGGGAGGAATGGATGTTTGCGTTCACATGTAATATCAGTGGGTAAATGAGGGATAGGATGAGAATGTTGTTGTGAAATGATTCGTAAGAGTCGTGTAATTATAGAGGATATATGTGTCTTTTAAGTAGTGGGTAGGAAGTGTATGGAGAATTTTTTGATATGAGAAGCAGTAAGAGGTTTGAAGGCGGATAGGGATAGAGTTGGGGGAAGAAAAGGAGGATTTTAGGGAGGGAAGAGGGTGTGTGGACAAGTGTTCAATCTATAAGATGCTTGTAGAGAAAAGTATTGAGAGAAAGGGAAAAGTGTATGGATGTTTTTTTAGATTTAGAGAAAGCATAATGATAGAGTGAATAGGGGTGAAATGTGGAGGGGTGTTGGAGGAAAATGGGGTGGGGGGTAATTTAGGGGAAGGTATTAGGGCTTTTTATAAGAATAGCAGAATGTGTGTGAGAGTGTTAGGAGGGGAGAGTGAAGTGATTGGGACGATCAGTGGACAAACCCTGAGGTGTTCAATGTGCATGGTATTCAAATTTGTTTATGGGAGTTGTGTGCAGAGGAATGGTGAGGGAGGGGAGGGGTGGAATTGAATGATGGGAATGATAGAAGGGAGTGAAATGATAACTGTTTGCGGATAGAATACTGGCAAGTGGGCGAAGAAGCGGGAAGGGCTGAGTTTTGGTGAGGGGTTTGAGAGGGTGTGTGGACAAAAGGGGCTTAAAATAATTCCAGGTAAGAGTAAAGTGTTAAGTGTTTGAGGAGGAGATGGTGGGAGGGGAGGGGTTGGAGGTTAGATGTAGGGGGGGTAGTATTGGAAGAAGTTAAGATTTTTAGATATTTAGGGATGGGTTTGGGTAAGGGGGGAGGGATGAGGGAGGAGATAGAAATAGAATAGGTGAAGGAATGAGGGCTTTGAGTGGTCGAGAGAAATATGGAAAGGGGGGGATTTCCGGAAAGTTAAATGAGTATGTTCGAAAATCTGTGTACAGCGGTTTGTGTATGGGTGTGAAAACGTGGGGATTGAATGTAGGATCCAGGAAAAAGTTGGAAGTTTTGAAGAGAAAGGGGTTGGAGGTTTGTGGGTTAGGCAGAGGGAGAGGATGGAATAGGGTGGTGAGGGAAGTGTGATTGGAGGACGGGTCTGGTGGGAGAGCGGAGAAGGGAATGTTAAGATGGTTTAGACCATTTAGTGAGAATGGAGGAGCAGAGAGTGGTTAGAAGAGTTTGGGAGGCGGAGGGGATAGGAAGGAGAAGAAGGGGGAGACCAAGAAGGAGGTGGATGGATGGAATAAAGGAGATGCTGGAGGAGGGAGGGATGGGGGAGGAAGAGGGTAGGGAGTTGGCGAGGGATAGAGGGGGGGAGGAGGTGGGTGAGGGCGAGATGAGGGGGGTGTGAATGAGGAAGGCTGTACGCACCACTACCCCGCTCAAGCGGGACAAAGTTGGCTAGTGTATATAATAATATTATAATAATATATATATATATTATATATATTATATATTATATATTATATATATAACTTATATAATAGTATATATATATATTATTATATATATATATATATTAATATATAATAATATATATATATATGTATATATATATATATATATATATATATTATTAATATTTATATATATTATATATATATAGTATATATTATATATATATATATATATATATATATTATTATATTTTATATTATATATATATATTATATTATATATTTTATATATTTATATATTATATATATATATATATATATATATATTATTATTATATATTATATTTTAATTATATATATTATTTATATTATATATATATATATAAATATAGATATATATTATTATATTATTATTTATATATAATATATAGATATATTATTATATATATAGTATATTTATATATATATATAT
>JABUQX010082123.1:0-7500 GCA_015478945.1 Trachelipus rathkii
GTCAATAAATTATAATAAAATAAAGTAAAGAAAATAAAATAATTATTAAAGATTATTAATATTATTAATATCAATACAAGGAACAAGGAGTTGGATTAATGGACAATCACAATCCTTGCACCAGGTCACCTGAGATCTTATACCTCTGAGTCCAGTAGATGTTGGCGTGTATTCCTCGAATTTACCTTACTACCAGATCCAAGAGAAGAACCAGTGGACATCAATATCCTTCAACCGAAAAGATTAACTGTGAGGAAAAATTACAATATTTTGTGTGTTCTCAACCGTCAATAATTTTGTTCTGAATAACCAGCACGAAATTATTAATGGAGTTAAGAGATAATTCTATAAAAAAAAACTCTATCACTGCTTCTAAAATGGTTATGCATGCCATGCTATAAATGAATTGCAATGTGTTAATTTCATGCAATTATCATGTTTAATTAAATATCCAAATAGATAGTCTAAAAATTCTTTTTCTAAATTCTCATTCTGCTCTACCTCCTAATATCAATTCTAAATTCTACTTCTACAAATTATCAAACTGCATCTATAAGTTCCTTCTAGTCATGCTACTACTAAAGTATTATACTACATCTATATACTAGACTAAAACTGCTACTAACTTTCCCTTTGATGCATCAAAATTAGCATTTTTTTTTCGGATTATTATTAGATTTATACTAACATAGGATATCATTTTAGTTTTATTAAGACTTGAAAAGATTGAAAATGTTTTTCTTTTGGCTATATCGCCTTATTTGTTTTAAATGTCTATATTTGTGTTTTGGCTATATCGCCTTATTTGTTTTACATGTCTGTATTTTGGCTATATCGCCTTATTTGTTTTACATGTCTGTATTTTGGCTATATTGCCTTATTGAGGTGAGTATATTCAAGTGGTTTCACCATTTTCTTTGGTGGTTGTATCTGCTATGGTGGACATTAAATAATTATAATGTATTCCACCTAAGCATTTCAAATAACATGCCTCATTCTTAAAGTTACCGCCGTGTATTATTGGACGATGGTTACTATAATATATGTACACTGGGGTCTTATATATTTCGCTAAAAGCCGTAATAACCTCAGGTATGGGTAATTGCCCTGGCAACTTTACTAATCGAAGCCGTTTTTGTGTCTGTTTCCCTAGCAATTTGTATTTGTGTGGATGTTTCTGCAGTTCTATCGCTATAGTGTCCCGTACTTCTAAATGTCTTTCTACCGAACTATATAAGAACATGGAGAAACACTTATACAACGAATCACCCCCCCCTGCTATTTCTATTTGGAAATAACCCTCAGGTATGAAATCAGATGTAGCCTGATCGGGTAGTGTATCTAAGTCGTCATTTGTTGGAGAACGAGAAAGAGCATCTGCGACCACATTTTGTTTACCAGATATGTGTCGGATTTCAAAGTCATATTCATCCAACTCCTCCATTGTGCGAGCTAACCTCCCATCCACAAGGCTCATATTTTGCAAATAGATTAAAGGCAGGTGGTCCGTATAAATGATAAATTTAATACCGCGAAGAAAAGGTCTGAGGGATTTAACAGCCCATCGCAGGGCAGTCAGTTCCTTATCGATGACACCATAGTTTCTTTGGGCCCCATTAAATGTCATCGAAATGAAAGCTATGGGCCTACGTTCCCCCTGTTGTTTTTGAGAAAGACAAGCACCAGCACCAATCTCAGAAGCATCAACGTGCAATTCAAGAGGTGACGCCTCCCTACTATAATTGGGAAATCCTAACAAGTGTGGATTAACGAGTGCTTGTTTGAGCTCCTCGAAAGCCTTTTGACACTCAGGGGTCCATTTTACGGTTTTTCCCCCTGTCTGACATGAAAGCGGTTTGCTTATTTGTGAACAGTGTGGGATATGTCTTCGATAGAAGTTCACCATTCCCAAAAATTGGCGAAGGTGTTTCACAGTGGTAGGGGTAGGAAATTCTAAAACTCCCTTAATGTTTTTCGATAAGGGAAGTATGCCCTTTTCAGATATGCCATGACCTAAAAATTCTACTTCAGTCCTACATAGGCGGGTTTTGCTAGGCTTCAATTTATACCCATTGCTTTCCAAGGCCGAGAGCACCTGATCCAAGGTATGTATATGTTCTTCTACAGTTTTACTAAGAATAATGATGTCATCCACATACACCATTACCTTAGACCATGGTAACCCAGTCAACGCGAGCATCATACCTCGCTGAAAAGTGGCTGGCCCGTTTTTCACTCCAAAAGGCATTTTTAAGTATTCGTACTGGCCGAAGGGGGTAGAAAATGCTGTTTTTTCAATACTATCAGGCTCCATATTGACCTGATAATACCCGCGAACTAAGTCAATAGTAGAAAAGTAAAAGTTCCCATGCATGTTATATATCGTATCAATTAAATTTGGCAACGGGAAAGAGTCTGTTTTTGTAACATTATTCAGCTTACGGTAGTCGATGCATAAACGTAATTTACCATCTGGCTTTCTGACCGGAACTACCGGGGCTGAATATGGTGATTTACTGGGCCTAATAATGTCCTGTGATAGTAATTCTTGGCATTGTTGCTCGATTTCTTGAGCTAGGGGTCCTTGGACTCGTCGTACGGGTAACCTAACCGGCCTTGAACTTTCTATTTCAATAGAGTGGGTGATGTTCTTGGCCACACCCACGTCGTGGTCGCCAAAACTTAAAGCGGCCCTATGCTTCAATAGTACTTCAACAAGATCTCGTTTCTGCTGTTCATTTATTGGAAGATCAGAAAAACCGAAATCTGCTTTTATTTTTTCTGGGGTCCAGGCTTCATTACCCTTTGGACTCTCATGGAGCTGTGGATTTATATTAAGATTTCGCACCCTTAAAGTATCCTCTTCCGTAAGAGGGCAAATATACCCTACAACAGTGTTTTTTCGTAAGAATTGAGTTCGATCCGAGTTATTTAAGAGCGCTACTTGACAGTTTGTTGATAAATCCAGTACTCCCGACACTGGGACGACAGTGTGGTTTTGTTTACCGTGAAACCCTACTATAGTTAAAAGAGGGTCTGAAGGTCCTTCCACATCAATTAACTTACAAGAGAACGGGGGAATACTAACCGAGTGCGTACTTATACATTTATAGAATGGGATCGAAAGACTTTCATCTCTAGCCACAATTTCCATTCCATTTCCCTTTCTGTGAATTAGTTCTCTTGTTGTGAGGTCCGGAAGGAGGTCATTTTCCTTTAAAGCTACAGCTCCCAAGACCATTGAAGCTGGCATTAATTCAGCAGGAATAATTAAAAAAATTATAGGCTTAGTCACAAAATTACTATCATGGAAATACAAAGGGGTTTCTATATAATACTTGACGGGAACTGTGTGATCCTTTACCAACCCAGTAACGGCTTTTATACCTATTTCTGACGAAAGCCTCATTAATCCATGCTTTAGATGATCGACAATTAAATCAGTGCAGATTAAGCTTATTCCGGCTCCACTGTCGACCATACAACTGTCGAACCCACTACTATTCGGTTTGATAGCGACAGATATTATCAAAGGATCGGTGGAGGCCCTACAATTTACTGTCACAGTACGTAATCTATTATCTATTCCTGTGGATGCCACTTCTTCCTCGGCCATGTTTTTTTTCCCACGTTTAAAACTTTCAGGCACATCATCCTTTCCCCTTTATTGAGTCTATTACCGAGTCCAATCCCACGGGCTGACTCACGTCTGTGGGGACTAGTAGTTTACCGATTCCGGCTGCGATTCATCTAAACCCCTGCATTGACCTTCCTTATGTGGCTTTTGGCAATAATCGCAAGGATTCAGATATTTACGCTGTGGGCGAGGGCTTTCGCGCTTTTCGGGTGCGGAGGCTTGGGCTGCATTAGATCCGGGATTACTGCAAGACACCTTTTTAATAGCTCCCATGGGGTGATCGTTAGTGTTATCATTAGAAGGGGTAAATTCCTGACTACGAACATTATTCGATCTGGGGGGTGTTGTCTGAGGGCATCTCATACCAGGGTGCGGTCCTTTACAAAAAGGACAATTTACTTTTGGTCTTTGGGGAGGTGAAGCAGCTGACTTATACGATCTACACTCAGCCCGTACATGACCTTTTTTCTTGCAATAGCTGCAGATGCCGAGATATATTCTCGCATCTGGGATGTGTTTGGGATTTTTTGTAATTTGGTGGGGAACCACGGCGACGGTTATCTTGGTAATAACGAGATGTATTTGTTTTCTTGTTTGGACTGTGGGACTCCCGATGATATTCAATAGGTAGAGGCTGGCTACTTTTACCTTTGCCCTTACCCTTTAGAACATCCGTCCAACTAGGGGCTAAAGTATCTATCCTAATTACCGATTCAATGGTTTCATTCAGATCGTCCTTTGGATTATCATTTTTAGAATGCTGAATTGGTCTTTCCTTTTGATCATGGGACGATAACGATATTGAGTTAGGAAATTCGTTATTGTCTGTTTCAAGGGAATCCGCGAAACCTACTATTTTATGCCATGGAGTACGGCTTACTTTGTCAAGCTCCTGCATTTTAATGTATTTTCTAACACTTTTTTCGATATAGGGGGGAAGACTACATAAGAACGCGGTGCGAAGCGAATCATGCTCTCGCATATCCAAACCTCTATACGCGCGTCTGGCTAAACGTTCCAACCTGAGAGCGAACATTCTGATGCTTTCTCCTCTTTCTCTACGTGCAGAATGGTAAGCTTGAAGCTTATATTCATTCTTTCTCTTTTCTTCTTCATCAAACCAACTAATAAGTGTGTCACGGACTGAGAAATAATCTCTATCATCTTTGACAAGTAACTTGTATAATTTAAGGAAACTGCCTTCAAGTTGTCGGCCTAATAACCGCAACCATTGATGAGGAGCACCAGGATAATGGAGAGAACAGTAGGCTTCGAAGTCCGTTAGATAATGTATCAGATCCTGCTCCGCCTCATACTTAAACTTCCCCGGATCCACCACCTTTAACTTCTGTGAATTCCGGAGCAACTGTGACAAAAGGACAATAGCTTCTTCCAACATATCCAATCGTTGTTTAATTTGAGGACCCGTATACATAGATTGATCATCGTGACTGAAAAATCTCGGATCCCGCGGTTTAACTAAAGATCTAGTATTTGTAGGATCTAACTGGGGGTAAGAATTTTCTCGAGGGGGTTTTAATAATTTACGCGTTCGATAGTTTAAATCGGTTTTGAAATTATCAGTGTTACCCGCAAGTTTTTTGTCTAAATTTAATAATCTTTGGGATTCAGTGTTAAGGGTATCCTTTGTTTGAGTAGTTTGGGTAGTGTATTTCCTATCTGTGTTTTTATTTGGCTTTGAATCCTTATAGATTACCGCCTTTTGTATAAGCGTGTTTCGTGTACGAGTATTATCAACATACTGTGGTAACAACGGAACTACTTGTGTATTATTTACATTGTCTTCATCTAGCAAAGAATCATTTATCTCTGATCGTGTTATTAGTGAATCGTCGCTTTTATCAAGTGTTTGATCTACCGATTCATTTTCATCAAATGTTTGGCCTTGTTGGCTTAGTTTTTGAGTCATTATTTGTTTTGTTTTATCTAATTTTGTGAGTATTTTAGTCATTTCCTCAACGGAAAATATGTCATCCTGTGTTTCGACTCTACTGTCTGTGTTGTCTGGGTATGGTTCAAAATTATGACTTTCTTGTGAACCAATTTCATTATTTAAATCTATAAGTGTGTATTGTTTTACTACTTTTTTTTCTTTCAACTCTTTATCCTGTTTAGCTAAAAACTCAGTAAGTAATCTTTGTTTGGAAGTGTGGTAATCTCGTTTGTCTGACATGTTTGTTTTTAAGAAGAATGACTAAATGCTTTTACTAATTAAGGTATCAACGAAATTAAAAAAGAACCAATTAGGTTAAGAGGATGGTCAATTTGACTTGTCAATAAACGAGAAATTAAACGAAGAAAGGTATATAACAATGACAGTGTGACTTAAGGTCACAATCTATCTAGCGCACTCTTGGCGAACAAGAACTTAAGGTCCCTGTTCGGGCGCCAATTAATTTTATATTTATGTGGAGGAGAGTTGAACACGGGGTTATATTTGGCAACAATGGCCTGAGCAAAGAAAAAGAGAGATTAAACCCGGTTTCGTATTCAACCCTCCTTTGGTCTGTGTAAATATAAAAATTAATATAGAACCTAGCTCTATACAGAAAAATAAAGAAATAATTAAATGGAATTTAATTTAAATGAAATTAACTAGATACCTTAAGAAAATGATGAAAGGATCTAAATCTGGTCAACTTTTCCTGACACCATCTTTCATCTACGCCAAAAAGAGCTATTGGTAGGCTATTCCAAACGCGGTTCTTCTGTCCAAGAACCTCAAGTAGTTCACACAAGGGCGCGTGTTGTTAGATAGATGAAAGTGACGTATGTGGGTGTTAAATTAATTAATATTTCTTTCAAAGGGTAAGAAAAGAAGTATAGGATTTATGTTTTAATAATTGACTAATTTTAAGCGTATATCCCGATAGCTATAATACTTTAGAGGGATTGTATATACATACATACAAGAAAACAATAAGGACGAGACCTTATTGAAATTAATACTAAGTAATTACGGTGTACTAAATGTATTGTAGTGTTGCTTATATACAAAATGTTTCAATAAGACTAGTTATAATGTGCTTATATACAAAAGTGTTAATATCTTATGAGATCAAAGGTTCCATTAACTTAATTCTCAGTTTGCAATAATGCGAAACGTTATGGATATATTAGCAAATGCTCTTATATATATATATATAGTATTAAATTCACAGCCAAGTTAGTCACGAGTAAGTGCTAATGTTATAGCAATTTCTATACTTTATAAACTATTGTACAAAACAAATATGGTTCTATTAAGAGACTACTTATTTAATCGTCAGATGTTAAACATGCTAGTACAAGCAATCTCATTTACAGGTAAGATCTAAACACTGAACTTAACTTTTAAATCAAAGTATAAAGTTTAATTCGTTCTTTAATTCCAACAATCAATCAGTCTTTGAAATAATTAATTCCATGAGTTTGAATTGCAGTCCGCAATTGAGACCAATACTGAAATTCAGCCCAAAGCTGAAAAAGTAGTTGTTCCAGCCCAAGACTGAAGTGATGTTAGCCCAAGGCTAAAACCTAAATAAATGAAAACAAGCTTAACATTGATATTCTTAAATTCCCGCATTTACTTTTAATTAAACAATTTCTTTAATGCTTACCCCTGCTAATTATGATGCAATCAGAGGGGGTTTCCTATGGCATACACTATCTGCGTATGTTCTGATGTAAACTGCATCAAAAATTTGAGAGTTCTAACAGGTTTGTAACTGTACCATAATATTACTTTGAAATTTCATTTTGTTTAAAATTTAACTTAATTTAGGTAATTGAACAATATCTTAAACTTAGAATATCATTAATAATGAATATAGATTAATATTGAATACCAACTAACCTTTCAG
>JABUQX010082123.1:12500-45000 GCA_015478945.1 Trachelipus rathkii
GACCCAAGCTCTAAAGCGTAAAACCATGGTGTAACATGGCCAAACAAACACGGGACCTAACAATCCCTACCCTAATTCTAGACCCATCAAGAGGCAGCATCCGCTCAACTCCGTCGGAAAACTAAAGGAGCAACGTTGACACTTCTGTGCCGTGGTCAACTTCGCAGATTAACAATAATGACGGGTTTTTGGCACATGCACCAGTTTTACTAATACCGGAGCCAGCAACTAGCCTTCATTTAACATGGTCTCTTAACATGATGCTGCAACCTTCAAACGTCACTCTGTTTCCGCAGCCAATGGCATCGCCCATACAAGCTGTCATGGTGAAGTTGTGAGCAAATATCAGTATACAAAATAAGAAAGCAGAATTCACCTGGGACATTTTATAGTAAGCAGAAATTTAATATGCCTATTGTTGGAATGGATTTTCTTCCACAATTTTGGTTTCCTAATTGACTGTGGACAAAGAACATTGCAAGATATACTTGTACTACTCTTTTAGCTCCATTGAAAATAACCTCTGAGGAAGTACCATCTCTTCACGCTCAACTTCAAGGTGAAAATACAGACATAACTTCACTCCTACAAGATTTCCCATCCTTAATTTCACCTATAGACATCAACAATCTAGTAATTAAAGATAATGGACCAAAACACTAACATAGAAAACTGCGTGATTCAACCCCAGTATTTGCCAGAAGCTCGCGATTACCTGGACGACAAGTTAAGGCGCAAAGCTAATTTGACATTCTTCAAAACAAGTGGAATAGTGAGGCCAAGTAAATCTGCATAGGCGTCTCCTTTTACACCTCGTGCCTAAGAAACACCTGGAACATGGAGAACCTTGTGGGATTTCAGAGCCCTAACAGCATAACCAAAACAGGATAGATAGTCCCATTCCACACATTCCAGAAGCCTATCTAACGCCTGCATAACTCTCCATATTCTCCAAGATTGACCTTCAAAAGGCTCATACCAAATCCCCATTAGACCACAAGATATAGAGAAAACAGCAGTTATCACTCCGTTTGGTCTTTTCGAATTTGTTTCTATGCCTTTTGGTTTAAAGGAATGCGGGGAGCTACATTTCAAAGGTATGGGACTCATCTTCAGAGAACCTTCCCTTCGTGTTGAACCTATTTGACGATTGTCTCATTTTTTCGTACATCCAAAACTGAACATGAAAATCATCTGAAACAAGTTTTTAAACTCTTCCAAGAAAATGGTTTTTAAAATCTCTTTAGAAAAATGTGAATTTAATCAATCTTCACTCAATTTTCTCGGCTACATCGTGTCTTCAGAAGGTCTATCCTCCCAACAAAAAGAAAGAATCCATCTCAAGTTTTCCTCTACCGTGCGATTCAGCATCCCTACGAAGATACCTTGGGATGTTAGGATACTAAAGAAGATTTATCCCTAATTTTGCCAAAATCGTCTTCCAATTATCTGAAAAAGCCAAGTTTCATCCCAAGGATAAATCTCTTGAATGGACTCCAGAAGAAGTGACAGCTTTTCAAGATACTAAGGAAGCTCTTCAAAATGCCCTAACACTCCCTTTCTCTTTACCTAATGTCTCACATTTACAACTCGTAACTGACAGCAGTCAGACTTCAATCGGAGCAGCATTACACCAGATGATTGATGGTCAACCTGTTCCCATTGACTTCTACAGCAAGAAGTTATCAGATCCCAAAGAAGATATTCTGCTTTCGACAGAGAACTTTTGGCAGCATATTATGCTGTCCTTCATTTTAAACACATGTTAGAGGGAAGAGTCGTCACCCTTTGCACCGATCACAAACCTCTTGTTTCCGCTTTCTACTCCAAAAAGCCTGCAAAAAGTGATCGTCAACAGCGACATCTCTCCGTACTAACAGAATATATTTCTACAGCAAGTTATATCAGAGGAGCAGACAACATGGTGGCCGACACTTTTTCCCGGATTCATTCGGTATCAGTTGACGCTGTCGATTTGCCCGCAATAGCTCGCCTTCAAGAAAAAGATGAAGAAATCAAGACCTATCATGATCGTCTTCATAATTATCCCCTGCAGGACAACCTCAAGATATGGTGCGATACCTCTACTTCTTTTCCCAGACCATTTCTTCCGAAGCCAGCTCCCCTTCAAATATTTAATACGTTGCATCAAATGTCCCATCCTGGTATCAAAGGTACTTTACGACTGATCAAGAAAAGATATTTTTGGCCTTGTATGGATCGTGACATTTGGCTTTTTGTACGCACTTGTGAGCAGTGCCAGCTGTCTAAAGTTCATCGTCACACCAAAACAACGGTCGTCACTTCATTAGAAATTCCTTCTTCAAGATTCGAAACAGTTCATATAGATATAGTGGGTCCTTTTTCACCTTCAGCATTTTGTGGATCTTCTTCTCCAGTTTTTCGCTATCTACTTACCAGCATCGACCAAAACACAAAATGGGCTGAAACCTTCCAAATTATACAAACACTACAGCAAAATCTGTTGCCTATGCTTTTATGCAATGGATATCCAGATTCGGTGTTCCTCTCTATGTGATTTCTGACAAAGGTCCTCAATTCGAAAGCTAGTTCTTCAGTAAGTTGTCACATATGATTGGTTTCCATCGTTTCTTCGAACAACCTCTTACCACCCACAAACAAATTCCCAGATAGAAAGGTTTCACCGATCTCTCAAGACTGCCTTGATGGCACACGTAAAGAAAACTAGCTTCTGTCTTTACCCATCACTCTACTTGGTCTCAGATTCCAAACGATTCCGGTTATTCCGCCTTTGAAGCAGTAACTGGAAAAAAACCCACTTTGTCTATGGACATTCTTCAATCTTCCCCTAACAACAAACAAGAAATGGATTCTTTTATGAAGAAATTTATCGCCCACATGAAAGAATTGGACTTTAGAGACCTTCCTACTTTTCACTCCTTCCACAATTCTTCATATATTGCGGAGGCACTCAAGACCTGTTCTCATGTCTTCCTAAGGACTGATAGGATCAGAAAACCCTTAGAAGCTCCCTATAGTGGTCCTTTCAAAGTCCTTCAAACGAATGCCACATTGTTTCAAGATAGAACTCAGAATGGTCAAACTACAGTAGTTCTCAATTAGCCGTTTAAAAAACCTGCTTTATGGAAACGGTAACATCGACGATTTCTGATGTCCCTGATGATCCTACTGTCTCTGGTGTCCCTGATGATCCCGATGTCCCTGATGACCTGATGTCCCTGATGATCCTGATGTCCCTGATGATCCTGATGTCTCTGATGTCCCTGATGATCCTGATGACCCTGATGTCTCTGATGACCCTGATGTCGCTGACTCCGCCGATGTTCCTGATGTCCCTGACATTGCTGATGTCCTAAGGATTCCTACTGTCCCTATTCTTCCAAGTGCCCCCTTTACTAGACGAAACCCTCCCCGTAGAGTCCGCTTCAGGATAGAAGCCACTCAGTGCCCCTTTTAGTGATTTTACAAAATATAAAAAAAAAAGAAATACACATTTCCTAATAGAGTCCGATTCAGGATAGAATCAACTCAGTCCCTTTCTTTAAGTGTTCCCCTCAGCACCGGTTCCGCTTCAGGATGGAAGTCACTCCGTGTTCTGGTGGGGAAGTAAATATATAGTGAAGTGTTTAAGTTAGTTTCCCGATGGAACACAATTTCAGGTAAACCATAAAAAGCAAAAGTAAAATGAAAATTTTAAAGAAAAGTTTATTAGTCAAAAATGTATATTCCTCATTTTCAGAAGTAAAGTAGTGTATTTTTACGTTAAAAACATTACAATTTGTTATATTTATTATACAGTTTTTTGGATATTTGGGATAAAAAATATTTAAAACCAAGGGTGGTAAAAACTTAGTTATGAAAGTAATAATAATGAACTTTTTAACATTTTCCTGCATGTTAATTTAATTCTGTCAAGGTACAGAATGTCACCGCACACTATTTAGCTTCAGCTTCGGCAATGTTTTCATTTTATTATACTTGCACAAAAATCCATTTTTTAGAAAAGTAGATCATAAAATATAATTTTTAAATGTATATAAAATATTATAATAAAAATAAAAGTAAAGTTATAAAATTGGTCAAATGTAAATATTAATAATATTGTATAAAACTTGATTATTATATATGTAACTTTTTTATTATAACTTTTTACGACTTTTTCGTTAAAAAATAATCTGGATTTCTGCTTTTGTCTTATTAGCCTTTTAAAAGAATATAATTCGTTAGTCGCTTTGTGCTACCACTACAGAGATAATTTGCTAATATAGAACAAATAGCGGAAATATCAGATCCGACCTACGAAGCAAAGAAGAAGAGCGCTGCAAGAAATGTACTTTGCCGTCTCTTACAAGAAGTGGCTGCCTTGTCTCTCCCCGGAGGTGGACTGGATAACAAGATCTCCGACTGCCCCTACGTCTCTCCCTCTCTCTGAGCCTTCCAAGAAGCTTAGAAACCTCCTCAGGGTTACCAAGAACCCTTTGGATCTTCAAGAGGTTCTCCTGTCGGTAGATGGTCTCCGTGGGGATGGTGTTTTCACCTGACCTCCGAGATTGTCTCCAGTTCGTCTACCACCTAAAAAAGTGTTAACTACAAAGAGATAATTTCGCAGGTAACCGCTGAGGTTACCTGTCATAGAGATAATTACAGAGGAGTATTTTATACTCTCTGTCCTTCCAGATTGTCCCAGAGTTGGCCAGAAGAACACCCAGCCTCCTGTTTAGCCAACGATTTACCAACGAGCTCGTGCAGATCAGCCTACAACCACCTTTGCCTTAGCCGGACTTCATCCGAACCAGTCGACGGTTTATCCTAAAGTCTAGCAGACTGACACCGCTGCATACACAGCCTTAGCCTGAACGTTACTCGCAAAAAGGCGGCTTAACATCCAAATACTGGTTATAGGTAGTGAAGTTAAAGAGATAACCGAAAATTATTGCATTCCCATCCTATAGCCAGTCCTACAGAATTGCTGATCATCCTCCGTCGCTATATAGTTGTCATACCAGATAATAGAATATCATATCGAGTGGTGACCATATAACTAATAATAATATAACCAGAACCGGCAACTATATATATATATATATATATATATATATATATATATATATATATATATGTATAGATATTATAATATATATAATATATATATATATATATATATATATATATATATATTATATATATATATATATATATATATACTATATATATATATATATATTATATATATATATATTCTTCCCTGCTTTTATTCCAATTTCGAAAAGCTAAATTTTTTACTCTTTTCAAAATATTTTGGAACAGCTCTAGATCAATAACCTGATCTGATTGGATTAAGATAACCGTCCCGAAAATCTGTCGAATATATATATATATATTATATATATATATATTATTATATAATATATAGTATATATATATATATAGTATATATATATATATATATATATATATATATATATATATATATATATATAATATATATATATATACTATATATATATATATATATAATAAATATATATAATATTATATATATATATATATATATATATATATATATATATATATATATATATTCAGCTGAAAAAACCTAAACCTGGAAAATGTCACAGACCAGTGTTATCAATGCAGTCCTCATCTGGTTCGCCTGAATTGTCTCTACCAAATTCCATTCCTTCTTCTACGAGACAAATCAGCACCAGAACCAACCAACAACACAAAGAATTCCGTCGGATAGTTCTTCTGTACACTCATCGAATACACAACAAGGTTTCGATCCTCTCACTACATATTCTTTACGGAAAAATATTTCTCATAGTTCTCCGCAATTATCTTCTCCTTATTCACCTAATTTATCCGGTTAAAGTTCTCCTCACAGTTCTCCACTTCTCTCTAGAAGACCGTCAGAACAAAGTAGTAGTCCTCTATCGTCACCAGGTAATTCAGGTAAGTGCTCACCGATCCGGTATTAAGACGAGTATCCGAATCAAAATGTATCGAATACAACCCTTTCGTCATCCGACGAAGTATTTATAAAAGATGATAGACGCCAAGACCCTTCTTATCGTCCTCATCCACAGTTTCGCGGCCTCCGCGATAGCACTCCTATGAGATTGCGTAGCCACGCTAGGTAAATACCTCTACCAGAGAATCCAGAAACTTCCAAATTTCATGCGGTGAATCTGAGTTCCATTTCATGGACTCCTAATCCTTATATGCGTTCTAGATCAGTTTCCTACGGATGTACCTCCCGAATTACATCCCAAATAACCTCCTAAACTTCCTCCTAAATTAGCCCTTAAACTTTCTCCAAAGTTTAATAGTACTCTTCAGTATGCTACACCAACATACTCCCTACGGATGTACCCTGTTAGGAACATTCTACAACCTTTCCATTCCACACCAATCACAGATGCAAATACATCCCCATTTGCTGCATTTACCCAAACTTCTCCCACTACCTCTAGTGTAGATCCAGCTAGTAGGGGTGCCATTCCTAAACATTATTAATACAAAACAAAACATAATTGTTGTATGTGTCTCTATTAATGTATATATTTTATAAATTTAAATTCATGCAGTGAATGTCCACATTCCCTTCATGTCGTGTAAAAGTATGGTATATGTAATGGATGTCTCTCATTCATTTCTTTTGTAAATGTAAATAAAACTCTTACTTTAAGTCAAGACATGTATCTTTATATTTCACTCTCTAATAATTTTTTATTACATCTTTGATATTATCAATATTTGTATATTTTCTATGTGTTCTAAGAATATAGAAGTAAAATAACAAAGTAGTAATAAGATTATTAGAAAAAAAAATGAAAAAGCAAAAATAAAAAAAAATAAAAAAAAAATAAATAAACTAAACTATTATGCTTTACGTGCAACTAAACTATAATGCTTTAAGTGTAACTAAACTATAATGCTCAACTATTAAACTATGTATTATTATTAATTAAAATTATTATTAATTAAAATTATTAATTAATTATTAATTAATTAATTAATTAAAATTATTATTAATTAAAATTATTATTAATTAAAATTATTAATTAACATTTATGGGCTATAAATTAAAACCCACTTAGACTTAAAATGTTAATTTTTTTTTCTTTCAGATGTCATTCTTAATTAAATTATTAATTAAAATTTATGGGCTATAAATTAAAACCCACTTAGACTTAAAATGTTAATTTTTTTTTCTTTCAGATGTCATTCTTTGCTTCCATTCCTATCATATTCATCATGCTTTACTTTTGCTTTTTATGTTTAATTTCTATTGTATATAGCAGAACAAATGCAGATGAAGCCATCATTATTAACCCAGGACTAATTATGGAATTTGATAGTAATGTAAAATTCATTTCTGGATATTTAGATTTGAGAGTTGATCTCAGAAGCACAAATAGATCAGAAATCAATTATTAAGCACTAGAAATGATGTTCAGAATATCTATGAGTCATTTCTCCAATATTATAGAGATAAAGTAAACAACATGGATTCTAATAAAAAGGAACCTTATAATAACCATAATTGGTAATCATCATATTCCCCAGATTCAAAACCTTCTTCTAATAGGTATCAAAATGCCTCCCTAAATTCAAAGAAAAGAAACACAAATTTAGATCGCTTCAAAAGAGATTTTCCTAATTCAATCCCTTTCAATAATTCCTTATGGAATCAAAATAACCTCATTTATGTGTATCAATTAGATATTCTTGACAGATACGCTTCTTATACTCTCCAACAGTTAGAATTTATTTTGAAAGGCCCATGGATAAACTTTTTGTCTCGAGAGATTCTCCGTCCCTCAGGGAACGTCGCGATTTATTTGACATTGTAAGAAAGTTCTTACATTCCCTGTTTGAAACTGCCATGGATGAAGACGTTCAATCTATGCAGAAATGATAGACATACTATCAGAATAATCTAATAATGTTAATTCTCTGTTTGTACGATTTAGAGATCAATTAAAATCCAACAAACTTTTTGAATGATTAGGCCTTGCATAGAACAAATTCACTTCCACACTTTAAACAACCATTGTTTCGTTAAATTCTCTATAGATTATATTACCCAAAAAATCAAATATATATATATATATATATATAATATATATATATATATATATATATATATATATATTATATATATATATATATATATATATATATATATATATATATATATATATATATATATATATATATATATAAGGGAGATATTGTTCGTGCATAGTTGTAAGTTATTCAAAATTGAGGTAAAAACAAAATTGGCATAAACTGGTAAGCCAAGTATTTATTCATAATGGTATTTAGATTTAAGGATGTTTATGGATACAGTCTGGACATCTCAGATCCAGCCTGTGTTTTAATTTTGAGTATATTATAAAATATGGCTTTATTTATTAATCAAACCTTGTAAAATTATAAATGTTATAATGTTTTCTTTTTTATAGTTATGTTAATAATTCATGATATATACTCTTTAATGATAAATTTTGTGTAAGACAAATAAAAAAAGATGAACATAGATTTGTCTAAAAACAATTGATTGTGCTTACAAAGTCAAAGTGAAATACTATTGAAGACCTTAAAAGTGGATTGTAACTACTTTCAAGGTTAGTAACTAAAAATAAAGGAAATAATTAATAATGATGTAACTAATGTAATTTATGTAATTTAAAGTGTTATAAGCATCATAGACTAGCATATAATAGTAAACTTGATGTTATCATTTACAGTTTACTGTCTTGTAGGACAATCTACAAAAACTATTGATTAACCAAATTGAACAAACCCCTTTTGGAAAATAACAGGGTGAGTTTAATAAAATGAATGCATGTAATAAATTAAAAATAAAGTAATTAAATGATTAAATATAGTAAAATATATTAATTTAAATTAAGGTAAAAGAATTGTACAAATAAACTGTTAATTACTTTTACTAGGGTTTCAAACCTGGGATTCATTCCTGAATTCCATATTCTTCTGAACTTGATTCTCTATTGTGCAAGATACTTTTCACCGTGTTGTACAGATCTGAAATCAAACTTTAAAATATACTTAGAAACAATTATATATCAAATCTTAAGATGTCATAATTTATTTGTTAATATTGAGTCAGAATTTCTAATTCTTACCTTACCTTAAATATCTGAATGAATAATATTTGGAAACTATTTTCGTTTCCACTCTCGAATCTGCTTCCAGGGCTGAATTGAGCCTTTGTACATAATTAATGGTATATTGGATTGTGTGGGTAGTCCATTTTATACTATATAGTTTGGAATTATACATTATACTTAATTGTATATTCCTTATACCATTGGGATTTGTGTTATTATATCTTACCACAAATATCCCCATTATATATTTTGAGGGACCATAATTAAAGATGAACTTATTCTGGTGTCAACATCCCTTGTTAGTTAAATCTTTCATCATATTTCATTCATTGAATTAATAAAATTATATTTCTGATTAAACTTCTGAATATCAGGGTAAGACCTATAAAAAGCAATAACCATAAAAAAACTGAATATCAGGGCAAGACCTATAAAAATAGATTATGACAATCCTCGCTGAATAGCCATCAAGTGAACAGGCACACAGAGTCCAGAGACTATCTCCCTCCATTGCGGAAAAAGCTTATTCTGCTCCTTAGTATTTTACTGATGGTGTTGGTTTGGTTTTTCTGTTCTAGGTTAGACAGTAAAACAACGTCTTTGAAACATCACAACAATTATTAGACATATGATTTTTCACCTTATCTTTGAATTGCTTTCAATTTTCGACTTTTGCTTCTACCCAGAAATAGTAGAGAGTGGAACCTCTAAGTAGGGAACAAATTTTCGGTCCCAGCGTTCTACTCTCTGTAACATAAATAAATTAAGTGGCGCCCGAACAGGGACTCAGTGTGGGTTCCTGTTCGCTTGCGTGCACAAGGATTGTGACTTTAGCTCACATTGTCACTTATTTGTTTGAAAAATTATATATTCTTCTCTTCGATTCTCTGTGTTCATTCTTTCTTTGTACTTACATAGGACAGATTCGAGAGAGTTAAGAGATAACCCTCCTATACTTTTAAATACCTTTAATTTAAACCTAATCATAAAAATTTCAGAAAAAAACAGTCAATTCAAAGACTTGGATATGAGCTTATGCTCAGATGATCAGGAGGATTCAGTATCAAATCCGCCTCTTACATCTATAGCTTTGGATCCTCATATAGAACAAGATCTACGTGATGATCCTAATAAATAAGATTTAGATGTAGATAAGAAGAACCGGGGATACATTGCAAACTCTGACATACCCTTTACTATGTCAGAAACAGGGTTGCAAAAAAAAAAGTTTTTTTTTTAAAATTGCCCGGCCCACCTGGGTTTTATTAAAAAAAAAACAGGGTTTTTTGGGCAAAACGGGTGGGCAAAATGGACAAAATAAATTTTCTAAAAAATTTAAAATTTATAATATCTTCAGAGAATTTTAAAATATATATATATATAATATATATATATAATAATAAATATATATATAATAATATATATATATATATATATACTTATACAGTGTATATATATATAATATATAATATATAATATATATATATATATATATATATATATAGTATTTATATATATATATATATAATATATAATATATTTATTGATAATAATAGTAGCTGAAGGTGAGTTAAAAAGAAAAAATATATATATATATATATATATATATATATATATATATATATATATATATATATATATATATATATATATATATATATATATATATATATATATATATATAAATTATGTGTGTTTGTGGCTTTGTGAGTGTGTTTGTGTGTGAAGAAGAAGGAAAACAGCTGTTTCTCAGTTTCTCCCAAAAATGTAAACATAGAAACAAATCAGGCAAACTTAGTTAGGCCAAGCATTGAATAATATTATAATTGTAATTTTTATCAATATTTTTCTTTTATCACCCCTATTATCTTAAATATTACATTTTTCATTTAACTAGAAAAATAATTGTCTTTGAATGGTTTTTACAAATTAAAGAAACTATAAATTAATTAATTAGTTATACAAATGTAGTAATCTTCACAAAAAAAACAACATTTCTTGCTATAATACTGTAATTACAGTGTAAATATATGTAATAATTCTGTTATTTTATCTCGGTTCTTAAT
Organism: Trachelipus rathkii; assembly: GCA_015478945.1. Taxonomy (NCBI): domain Eukaryota; kingdom Metazoa; phylum Arthropoda; class Malacostraca; order Isopoda; family Trachelipodidae; genus Trachelipus; species Trachelipus rathkii. The sequence continues at coordinate 23,710 of JABUQX010082123.1, forward strand.
AATTATATCAATCTACGTTATAATTTTTTATAAAACACTAGCCTTTCATTTTGCCCGTTTTTTTTTTTATAAAAAGCCCAGCCCGGGTGGGTAGGTGGGTAGCTCCCCAGGCAGTTGCCCAATGCAACCCTGGTTAGAAATGAATACATTATTAATAAAACTTAATAAAGATAAGATGATAAGTGAAAAACAGTTGGCTCAAGTAAATGGTAAACCCAGTAATGAAGAACACAGAATGTTAAAAGATCGAGGTCAAAGCATATCCGCTGACCTTCATTCCAATAAATTATTAATTCCCCAAAATCCCACTTCTTTAAGTGATCGTGATACAAACCCTACCTTAGTTTCCCAATCTAAAACACGATCAAAACCTAGTGTTTATAACCACCCCAGTCATGTAGAAAATTCTAAAAAACTTCCAATTCATAATCCTGAAAAAATCGTAAACTATTTTAATAAACCTAAACCACTCTTTGGAAATTCAGAAATGGATAGAGGACATAGATATTCTTTGTCACCCATAAATAGAGTAGAGTCGGAGTTCTCTGAAAAATATAATAAACTGTTACAACCCCACAGAGAACCAATTCACTCAAATCATTATCCTGAGCAACAATTTCATTCAACTGACCCTCAGTCGTATTATAGTTGCTTCCCTAAAACCTTGCCTCAAAGACCTATTGAGCGTCGTCTGCCCGAACTTAATGAACCTTCTATGTACTCTGGGCCACACATGAAACTGAGGCTTGACATGCTGGAGGTGACCATTGTACTACTAACCCAGTTAGTCAATAACTCTCAGAAACTGAAGGTTGTGGACCCTGGTAAATTCAAATACGAGACTGAACAGGATCTCCTAGTTTACTTGGCTGATTTTGAGGCATACTGTAGCCTTCATTATCCCAATGCCCATCATCAGTGGTTAAGATTACTAGGCAGACAACTCGAACGCAAATTTCTTCAGATATACAGAGTAATAACTAAAGATTACCGGGAATACTTCTCTGTAAGAGATAACCTTGTCAATTGGTATAGAGATGAGGAGAAAAAGAAAAAAGAATATCAACTTCAGAAGTATCATGCTGCTCATAGATATCCTAATGAGAGCATAAAAATGTTTGCCCTTAGACTGGAGCGCCTGGCCAGACGGGCTTATCATGGACTCAGCATGCGGGAACATGACTCCTTGAGAGTAGCTTTTCTTTGTAGTTTGCCTCCATAAATTGAAACATACGTCCGTCAATATATTAAAATGCAAGAGTTGGGCGGGTACAGCAGGACTTCATGGGAAAATATAGTGAATTTTGTGGATTCACTAGAAAGTGATAATACTGCTTTCCCGAATTCCATATCGCAATCAATCCCAAATGAGGTCGACAAATCAACTTATTCCCGAATAACTGAGAGGGAAGTTGACCTAAATGAGTCCCTGGAGTCAGTGATCCAGATAAATACTGCACTTCCTGGATGAACTGATGTTTTGAAACACAAAGTTGAACAACGTAAGTCTAAATCCAAAAACAATCATCGTCTTTCCAACGAGTCTAAACGTATTCCACCTGAAAGAACCACTAGTAGTCATTCTTATCGCAACACCGCTCGTAGTTCACAACGTACCAATGACCATTCCAATGTCCGCAATGATCGTACAGTGACTAATAATGTTCGATCTGGTTCTGAAGATCGGAGGAACCTCATGTGTGACTATTGTGAGAAGATAGGGCACGAAATGCAGGATTGTTACAAGTATCTTGGAGTATGTAGCTACTGCAAGAAAAAAGGTCATTAAGGGAGGAATGTAGAGCTCGGAATTCCCCTCCATCGTCTCCCCTGACCAGCAGAAAGGTAGTATGCCCTTTTTGCAGTGGTCCTCATGCGGGGATGAGGTGTTCCCAAAGTACCCCTCCAAGACCCAGTAATTCCAACAGAACTCCTAAAGAATACCTTCAAGGAGCTATAAAGAAGGTGTATTCAAGATCGTATTCCCCTGAATCTCAAAAAAATTCACAGTCAACTAAACCAACTGAGAAGCCTCTTCCCCAACGCCAGTTTCTGGACTATTGTTATTATTGCAATGAATCTCACTATGAAGGTCGTTGCAAGGGATTTTATGAATCACGTTGTAAGGGCCGCTCAAGACTGTCGGCCAATCAAGAACTGCCCAATAGTTATAGGTTATTTATATTTACAAATAATGTTCATTATCCATGACTTGTTTAATGCAATAATCAATTTTCCCCCTTTCTACTAATCACGTCTGTTTTAGGAATATTAAAAGTTTTTAGCAAAGAATTTTTTTTTTTTCAGCAAAGTAGTTTTGCTTATTTTGTTTATATACAGCGTTTTCATTATTCTTGTGGAAGTCTTAAATTGTATTCACGGACCTTTCACTACGGATTAGTATGAAAACCCATATGTGAGTTTATACCAAATATGCTTTTACCATGATTGCTGTAATACTGAAATATACTTTAATATGTTTCTCATATTAAAGTATTGCAGTGGTTTATGTTTATTTCCCCCTATCATAGATGCGACAACTGAAAATTAACATCAACATCAAGTGATATTGCTGACAAGATCCAGATAGGATTCTTGAAACGAATACAGAAAATATAAGATAAAGATAAAACCCTACCTCCAAATAGGGTAGGTGCTCTATGATATAAAAAGCTCCTTTACTTAATCCTTAATGGTGGAATATTTATGCAATACCAATACAATTCTTTATTTACAGTAGTTATTTATTTTATTATTATTTATTATTATTTATTTTTTATCACTTTATTTATGGCATTCATTATTTTCATATTATTATGATTGAAGAATATAATCAATTTTACATATTCTTCAGGTTTTATCGGGTCTTCAATTTTTATTTCCGGAATTCAATCTTTATTTCCTGGGTTCAATTTATCCCTGGGCTGGAAATTTTATTCTGTGTTCAGATTTCTGTTTGGAACTTCAACTTTGTCCTGGAAACTTCACATCCATCTTTGAAGTGATCTTACAGTTTGTTTTCATATTTGATTCCCGAGTCCACCATTGTGAGATTGAGATCAGAAAGACTCAGAAGAAGCTTTAACCGGATAAGTATAAGAGCATTAATTAGTACTGCATCTCATCCCACATTCATTCATATTACACCCTTGCTCCATTATTTTTTTATTTATGGTGCCACTCTGGATGGTGTTTGTTGATAAATGAAAAGGCACCTCTATATTCGTTTGTTTACAGTATTGGAACTGTGATTCCATTGTATATATTTTTTACGTTTATAATAAACTTAAAACGCATATGTCTTTTCATTGTCGAGAGAATCCCTAGTGTGCTAAAGCGATTCAACTTGCTGGCTAATCCTGCAGAAATACAACAGAAATTATTCCCTTAAAGTTTGCTTGAATGTTAGTCACATTAGCCTAATGATTAAGAGTTTCCATTTCCATACGTACTTCCCTCTCTTTCTGCCACTGATCTTTGAACTCTGTTTTAGTAAATTTAGGTGTGTATGTTTTAGGGGAAACTTTTGGGATTTAGCTTTCTCGGGTTTAAGGTTTATTGTTAGGTTTCTGAAGGGCGCCTTGGTTTTCCCATAGCTTATTAGGAACACTGCGTCTTTGCCACCTCTCTCTCCTTTACATACCCCACTCTTAAATTTTTTGGCGCCTGAACAGGGACGCACGTATGATTGTTGGGTATCTTAAAACATATTTTGACATACATTATTTTTTTTTACATAGAACATAGTTGTCTTTCTGTCTATTCTCCCAGTACCTAACTTTCTCTAACTGATTCAAGCGAACCGGAAAGTATTCTGTGGAGAAGTTCAGCGGTTCAATTGTGAATGCTTATCTGGCGCTTCTCTCGAATCAGCAGATATGCAGCCAGATAATTTTAAGGTTGTTGAACTTTAATAATATCAGTAATAAATTCAGACAATTTAACCTTCTCCTAACTGAATTATTAAATTCTCCCTAATCATTTATCATCATCATATCATCCCTAATTTAAGTTATTAATAAATTTATTTAATTTATGATTCATGTTGATAATTAATAACTTTTTTTTTCCTTGCTAAATACAGATATTTGTTTGATAAATTATTTTTTTTAGTGGGATTTAAAGGGATGGCTGATAGAGGGAAAGAATATGGGGGGTTAGGTGGAGTAGATGGAGTGGATTTGTTAGGAGAGGAAGAAGCGATGGGGCTTGCAACTGATTTGATTGCCCAGAAGATAGACAGTGTCGCAGATATACCACCGTCATCACCCCAACAAATGGAAAGGTTCCTTAAAAAGGAAAAGAAATGTAAAGCTCATAAACCTAGCCCATTGCCGATTCAGAATCCAGAGATTGAGAAAAGTGAAATACCCCATTTATGGCGTTAGTTTCCACGATCCAAACTAAATTTGCTGTATTATGTGAACAACATTCTCAACAGCAAAGAATATAAGCATTGTATATGCAACCAATGCAACCACAAATTTCGAATTTCAGTAGTTCAACAGTTTACACTCCTTGTCATAATACAGTTCCTACCACAGTAACTAAAACTCTCACTACTGTAACAACAGATATACAAACATCTGGTGTGACAAATTTTCTGCTAATAGATTTAGGTACCCCTGTGAATTCACCATATTCTGAACAAACTATTATGTCTCCAGTGTCCACAGCTCCTCTTTTTAGAGCTACTCCAGCAGACATTTATTACATGAACACAGCACAGCCTCCCCCGACACTGACAACTAATTTGACATATCAGGTTTCACAGGCGTATTTTGATTCTCCAGGTTTTCAAGTTCAGGCACATTTGCCTACCAGTGTGCCTGGTCGGCTGATGACAACTCTGGTTGTCGGACCAAGACACGCTGCGGTTGAAGGTGGTCCTTCAGTCACATATTCGTCACCACTTGAACATCTTAATACAGTAGTTCCCATCCCAAATGAAATAAATTAGTCGTAGTGTACCACCACCACAATTGTTTGCACCTTCACACACCGACATCATGAATCGACAAATCCAATTGATGTCCAAGGCTGTGCTTTTATTAACTGAAATTGCCAAACATTCCAGAAAAGCTAAGGTGGTAGACCCCGGCAAATTCAAGTATGAAGCCGACCAAGACTTGGTTGGTTACTTTGCCAACTTTGAACAGTATTGTACAGTAAATTATCCTAACGCATCTCATCAGTGGTTGCATCTATTAGGACGACAGCTTGAAGGTTCGTTTCTTCAACTTTACAATCTATTAGTTAAAGATGATCGAAACTATGGTACAGTAAAAGAAACATTATTGGCTTGGAACCAACAGGAGGAATTGCATAAGGAAAATTATCAACTCCAAGCGTATCACTCAGCATACCGTACCAAAGGCGAAAGTATCCGTATGTTTGCTCTTCGGCTAGGAACATATTGCAATTACAGTTTTATTGAGTCTAAACAATAATTCTTCGATATAGACTTCAAACTTGGAATTTTTCGTAAATTCACAAATATTTATAACCATTCATTTTAAATATTTTAAATAAATAGAAAAATAAATTAATATGAAATTGATCTATGAGGGCAAAGGCATCATTTATCAGCGATTTTTTTCCAAATTGCTCTAAAACTCACTCTATCATTCAAAACTACTAATTTCGTTGACATCTCTTTAATAAACTTGCTCAGGAATGCAACTAATATACTTGTCCTGGCGTGCAAAGTTTCTATACTGATTTTGCATTATTAAAACCGGTCGGTACTTGAACTAAAAATATGAAAAACAAATTAACCTTTAAGGTAAGTCAGTCTTCCAGAGATATTAGAAACACAAACCGACGAAACAATAACAACTCTCAGACATTTGTTGCACATTGCAGAGAGAATAATAGTCAATCACCGCAACACAAAAATACTCCCCTGTGATTACTGTGAAAATGTTGGACATATAATGGATGATTGTTATAAGTGGTTGGGTATCTGCTCATATTGTAGAAAAAGGGGGCATGTACATGCTGAATATAGGGCATTACAGACATCCCACACACGAACACAGTCCAATATACATGTGTTGTAAATTGGATCTTATAATAATTGATATTATATAAGATGATTTTCTTACCGTTGTTACTCTAATACTAGTCGTTTCAGCGCTTCTATTTGCTTCTAGTTTAGTTTGTATTTATTGTTAACTTTCCTCTTTCTCTCTTTTTCTTATTTCATTTATTCACTCTTCCTCTATTCTTCTTATTTCCTATATTCCTTATAGCGAGTCTTTCAATCTTCTTTTATCTCCTTTTGTTGTTATTCTGTATTCTGTTGTTCTGATGGTTTACTGCTTCAATTCACATTCTTATACCATTAAGATTTATTTATATAAGCTATTTTAAATAAATTTTTTTTTTTATATCTTATTAAGTACAAAAAATTATTACTTATATAACTATTCATACCATATATAATATCTAACTAAATTTTGACTTAGGATTTTTTTATTCTTTATTACTTTTTTATAACTTTATTCTTGCGCTGAAAAAGGATAAGAATGATTATGTATTATCATTCTTTTTCTGATTCTTTTTCCTTCCTCTAATTTCTCTCTTTGACATCCTTTCTCCATCGGTCGTTATTAATTGTTAACATATTTTTCTTATCCAAATTCTATGTTTAATCATCTGCTACTTGTTGTGCAGCCAAGGAATCCAAGTCATTTCAATATTTTTTCTACTTTCTAGCTAGAATAACTCTTCAATGCTGCAATGTCTATTCTTAGATTCTGTTTTTAATTGCTGTATTGGATTCTAAAGCTTTCTTTATTGAGTGGTTATCTGTTTTTTACTTCATTTTCATGTTTCACTTGTTATTTCCTTCCAAACTTTCTCTTATGTAATTGGCTTCCTCAAGACATTCAAGCAATGCAACCATTTCTGCTTCCATCGTTGATCTTACAATTCTGTGTGCTTTCTTCGATTTCCAACTAATAACATTACTATTTTCTAATGTAGTATCCTTTATAAATATAATGTAGCCGACTTGTGTGCTTCCATCATCTATATTTCCAAAAGAGGCATCACTATAACATATTATCATTCGTTTGTTGCTTATTGGTTTTCATTTTTATTTCTACGCCATATCATTTTTCAATTTATTAATCCTTTTTATAAATTTCCTTTCATTGTTAGTTTTTTTTATTATTTATTCTTTTCTTGAAGTATTTTTACTTACAAAAACGATAAATCTGGTCTTGTGTTTGTGATATCCAATTCAGACTCCCATCCAGAGAGGCAGTAATCGTCATCTTCCTTCCTTTTTCTCTATCTTCTTCTCTATCGGAATTTTCCTCTTGTGACACTTTTTAATTCTTAATATAATTTAAATTGGCTTAGAATTATTTCATTATTTTCGCTCTTTTATATGCAATTACCAATGTATTTAAACATTTTTTCTTCTACATTACCCATTGTGAATCTTTTGCTTAATTCCTTTATCCTTTTTTTAATATTTCTGAGGTAGTTTTATTTTCATATGCTTCCTTTATAAGCTGAAATATTTTTCTACTTGATCCATGAGCAAATTGTAGATGTAGTTTTAATAATTTTTCTTTTCTTATTTTTTCTATTTCTATCCATCCTTCCTTAAATTGTCCATTCCAATTTCTTTTTCCTAAATCCATCAGAGTCACACAATCGTGTCCTGTTTCGTTTTCAATTTGTTTTTCTGTTCCTTCTGCGTGTATCAGTGTATCAATTCTTTTCTCTTGCATCTATATCTGCTCTATGTTCTTTAATGTTTTTCTTGCCTATCAAAGAGGTATGTCTTCTTCAACTACATCTATTTTTATTTGAAACTCCTCTTCCTTTATCTTGCATGGTAAATTTATTTCCTTTATTATTTCATATCTAGTTTTGCCAAATATATGTGTACCTTCCTTTTTCCTTTGGCTTTTTGACACTTCCCTAATGTATTTATCTGACATAGCTATGTGATAAAATGGCTGATAGTCATATGGTTCTTACTACAGATGTCAAACATCCTGAATCTATTATTCCCAGCACTTCTTCCATCAATTCACTCTTATTATTCTCTTCCACTATCTCTTTATTATAATATGTTCTCTTTGATTCACTTGAGGGTGCTTGTTTTGTTTTCTTTGTACAGTTCTTGAATGAATGACCCGGTTCTCTACATTTAAAACATTTTCCCTTCATTTCTTCTGAGAAAAAACAGTCTTCTGTTTTATGATTATTTTTCTTGCACACATTACATTTTTCCTTGTCCTTATAAAAACATTGTTCACTCTTGTGATTAGTTTTATGGCAGTATATACATTCTTCTCCTTGATACCAATGTTTTGTGTTTTCCTTTGTTCTTTCTTCCATATCTGAATCCACTGTTAATACAGAATCCATTACATGTAATATTTTCCTCCTGTGTTGACTCTAAATTTTTTCCTTGTTTAACTCCCCATACTTACTGCGTAGTTACTTTTTCTTTCGATGTTGCTCATACTGAAGTTGTCTATTAAGTGAAAAGCAGTATTATCTTCAGATGTCATCTCTGCTACTCCTTCAGTTTCAATTCTCAGGTTGTTGAATCTGAATATATAATCCTTTATACTTTCAGTCTTCATTTGTTTGATATCTCTAAATTCTTTTATCTTTATAAACTGTATGTTCTCAGTCCTTTTCTGGTATTTTCTTTTTAGTAGGTCAAAAAATAGCTTTTCCCCTTTATCACTCATTAAATCTTCCATAGATATATTCTTCACTGTTTCGAAAGCATTTCCCACTAATTTCATCATTAATTCTGCTGCTATGTATTTTACGTTCTCATTCATTTTAATCAAATTGGGCTTCCTTAAATATTAGATCAAATTCTCTTTTCTTTCATCCTGAGATCTGGAGCTTTAGTTTTTGCCTTCTATTTCTGTTCTGTCAACGCAGTTGGAGATATGAATTTGAGACTTATGATTATTAATAATTGATATTATAAAGATGATTTTCTTACCGTTGTTACTCTAGTAGTTCCGTCTTCTTATTGCTTCTAGTTGTTGTTTTTGTTAATGCTTCTCTTATTCTTTTTCTATTTATTCATCTCTTTCTATTCTTCTTATTTCCTATATTCCTTATAGTGAGTCTTTCAATCTTCTTTTTTCTCCTTTTGTTGTTATTCTGTATTCTGTTGTTTTTGATGTTTACTCTTCATTACATTCTTTATAACCATTAAGATTATATCATAAGCTTTTTATAAAATCCTTTTTTTATATCTTATAAGTATAAATTATTCTTATAAACTATTCTTAATCTATTATATCTATTAAATTGTTACTTAGGTTTTTTATTCTTTATTACTTTTTTTATAACTTTTATCTGTCTGAAAAGGATAAGAATGATTATGTATTATCAGCCCACATGCAGGAATTAACTGCACTCAAAGAACACCACTGCGGAATACACATAGAAATCAGACTCAGAGGTCTAACACACAGTCCCAATCCCCCTCAGGCCTCTGGTCCAAGTAGGAACATTTCTTCTCATAATGATGCGAACAACACACACTCGCTGACTATTTCCAATGTTCAACAAGATACAGAATCAGACATCAATAATAGTTCTGGGGATTTAAACTCCAAACCTCCCCGGAAATGAGCCATTTTGTGGAGAGGAGTTTACAGCCAGAACCAGACACAATCTTGGCTCTTTCGATATATCTGATAAATAATTAGGGATGGGCCGGATATCCGGCAACTATCCGGTATCCGGCCAAGTTTTTGACTATCTGGTATCCGGCCGGATATCATTGTTATCCGGCCGGATAACCGGATAATTACTTCCCTAGTAGGTTCTTCCTCGTTTGGGGAAATATTCAAAATAATTTGAAAATTATATATATATATATATATTATATATATATACTATATATATATATATATATAATATATATATAATCATATATTATATATATATATTATATAATATATATATATATATATATATATATATATATTATATATATATATATATATATATACGGTATATATATATATATATATATATATATAAAATTAAATATATATATAATAATATTATATATATATATATTATATATAATATATATATATATATATATATATATATATATATATAATATATATATATATAATGTATTATATATAATATTATATACTGTTTAGACGTCGATGTGGACCAATGTATATTTATTTTATTGCATCCATTTTTGTTTCGCTGTTTACATACATTTTATCTAATTTGGTGAGACCCGTTCATATTTAATTCATTATAATATTTTAGCTAAAGAAAATTTGTATAAAAGGAAAAGAATAAATTGTTTTTATTTTTAAACTTTTATTCATGCATTTAAGCCTTAAGTTTTTTTGTTAATTATTACTTATTACAAACTAAATAAATACCTTAAAATTAAATAAAATACCGATTTTTTCCGCGTGGTTGACTGCAGAGGACAAAGATGGCCAACGTGTAAAAATTTTGTGGGACTATAAATTTTTAGCATTCCACTGAAATTCCACAGTTTTTTTTAGTAGTCCTCTAATTGCGGAATGATATAGGCATTCCACTAACTGCAATTTCGCAACTTTTTTCAAATTATCGCAATCGCAATTACACAATTTATTTTGGTATTCCGCAATTGCGGAATTGCGACTTAAATTGCGGAACGCCACTCTGGATATATATATAATATATATATATATATATAGTATATATATATATAATAATATAATATATATTATTAGTTATATATATTATATATTAATATATATATATTATATATAATATTAATTTATAATATATATATATTATATAGTATATAGGCCCTATATATTAATACAGGGTGTCTCACGAGTTCTGTTACAGCGGTGTATACCGTATGGGATGTTTAAGTATTCAAAATGTGGTAGGAAGAATATAAGTTCGATTTTAATTCATTAAGGAGGATGGGATATGTTACGTTGGTGTCTGCGCACGCGCATACGAAAACCACGCACCAAACATGCGAATGTCGAATGGAATGATATATTTTTATGGCTTTTTGTGAAATGCACTAAAAATGAGGTGGGCTCTTCCTCCGACATTTTTTGATACGGTTTGTTCGTTTCCACAAAATGTACCCATAAACAACTAGACGTTATCCGTAGACATCATGTGCTAACACAGCCGAACGTGTCAATATGAATAATTAGGTAATCCAATAAGGCATATCCAAATAGTATTTCAAAATATCAATACAGCTCAGGAATTAAATTAAAATACTTATGCCAATACCCTTTTATATTACATTGATATGCACTATGTAGGCTAATAAATATTGGCCAAATATGAATGTGTAGAACCAACTAACAGCTATCATGCTATCATATGGAGATTATGTCATAACTACAAATTATGCATAATAAAGTGTAGTTGAAACGTATAGACTTCAGAATGGTTTGTTAGTCAAGAGCCATACATTTAGAACAATGCCATAAGTGACGCAGTATACGCAGGATGAAAAGCGTGACATGTTGGAGGGGTACATTACGCAAAACACAAAACAGGAATGCTCGTAAAGCTGCTGCAGAATATGGACAGTAATCCACATTGACGACTCTTGCCGAGCCACTCTCATGGCATTACCATAGATTTACAGGACGGTATTAAGGTAACGAGGTGTCGATAGTTCAAGCCCCCTCATTACATACAGGAGGGGGTTTTGAAAGTCCGTGACATTCGACGTACCGAGACTGGTCCGTTTCTGTTATACTTATCTCATGAAAATCCCCGTCCTCATTAGCGGCAGTTCTAGTTCGGTCCTTGGAATATTGCGAAGGAAACCAATACGCACAGATTCGTGGTTGCATACAAACATGTAATCCATATAGGTCATTCATTGCACATATGATTTGCATCGTGGAGACCAAAAAGAGCAACTCCGCCCCCCCATTGGGGGAAAAAAAAAAAAATTTTTCCTTTTTTTTCCCCCTGCCTGTCAATTGATTGCCTTCTATGGATGTATCCGGACTTATTGGAAATATTTATGGAAGCGATAAATCTCGCTTTACGAATAACGAGGTATGTATAAACAGGTGGAAGAATTCAGACATTGGGAACGAAACAAACCCAATTAATATTCACTAGGCGCATCACGCAGGGTTCTTACATCTCAGTCAAACGTTTGGTGTGGTAATAGCTCAATAGTAAGATTGCCTGAGGCTTAGTTCTTCGAGGAAAATATTGACAGGGACAGGACGTTACTTCCATTTCCTGCAGACGCATGCCTTGTTGACGAACTCCTGAGTGATATCCTTTAAGATCACAACCGAAGAATACTAATTAACTAAAATTGAATAGGGTGCCTGAACAGCAACATTATGTAGCTATAAAGTGACGACCTAACCTCGAAGAACCTTTCCGGGAAGATGGATACGGAAGATCGGGTTCCATTCACCATGGCCATGCGTCGTCAACATCCACGTAACACCACTGGACTAACTTTTTTCTGTGGGGGTATCTCAAACATCCGTGTACGCTGGGTTTAATGACCCAGTAACCTTGCCCGATGATCTTCGCCGTCGAATAATCACGCATGTAGGTGAATCAACCCGGCGTTAGTCATTGGCATGCAATGAAACCTGGCGCAGAGGGCTGTGGCATGTATTCGCGGTTGGATGGAAGGCGATCTATCAAACAACATTTGTAAATACGGTATGTACAAGTTGAAACGACCTGACGTTCTTCTCTCTTCTTGCATTCTGTGGATAAAATTCGTAGGTGTAAATTTGTTATATAGCTATTAACATTATTACATTACATGTATCGATATTATGAGCTGTCTTGAATCCCATTCTGCTTCTTCACCTTTTCACATTCACGATGCTTCAACGACGGAGAGGTTTACGTCGCGCGTTATGGGTACATTGCTGGAAACGAAAGAACCGTATCAAAAATGTCTAGAGGATAGAGCGCGCACGCTCATTTTTTATAGTGCAATTCACAGAAGCCGTAAAAAATATATATCCATTCGACATTCGGCATGCTGTGTGCGTAGTTTTCTGTATTGCGGCGTGCGCAGACACCAACGTAACGTATCCCATCCTTCTTTATGAATTAAATAATCGAACTTATATTCTACACCTTTTCATCTTAAACATGCCGTACGGTGATACACCGCCGCTGTTACATAACTCGTGAGACACCCTGTATATAATATATATAATATATTTATATATAATATATAATATATATATATATATATTATATATTATATATTATATAATATTATATTATATATATATATATAATTTATAACGGGGTTAAAGGTTAGCACGCTGAACATTTCGTCTGACCGAAAAAAATCTGTTCCCAAAACAATATATATATGTTATATATATAATTTTAATTATAATATATAAGACATAATAATAATAATATAATATAATAATATATAATATACGTAATATAATAGTAATATATAGACCTATATATACATATCGATATATTGATTTTGGACTTTGAATTTTTTCAAAAAATATGTGGAGTCCTGTGCTATACGGACCTTTACCATTTACCGGTATATATATAACAGACTGCCGGATATCTGACCGGATATCCAGTATCCGGTTTTAACTTCCAGCCAGATATCCGGTATCCGGCTATCCGGCTAATTCACTATCCGGCCCATCCCTATAAATAATAGTGATACAACAAGTACAGATAGGGATAATAGTCTTCAGATGGTTTACACCGACATTATTGATCACACACTTGCCACTTTTAACAACATATTGATAGATGACACTCCCACAGTAATAGACCATGAGGATGATATGGTTGTTGACATTTACTTGTGTCAAGCTGATATTGACTCGCTGATTGTTTCCGGGGCTGTAGCAGAAGGCAACAACACTGATTTGTATGAATGCCTAGTCGATAGTAGTGCGGGGGTGAGTCTAATTAGTTCTGGGGTTATAGATAGTTTGGGTAGGCGGGTGAAATTATTACCTTCAGCAAACGTAGCTGTCAGGGCAATAAGTGGTTTTGGTAGAAGTGAAAGAATACCAATTGAACACTATGCAGACCTAAAGTTAAAGTTTCAGGGGGGTAATCACAAACACAACACCAACAGAATGTCAGATCGAGCATCCACATGAAATGCATGTTTTGCCTGTTGAGGTTTCTTTGGGACAATGAACTCCTTCCTGACCTAGCCCAACAAGAGTTAGTTCGTCAGGTGAATAACAAGTTAGTCACAGTAGCCACTGAAATCCGTTCAAACAGTTTTCAAATCCACACTCAGATTCACACAATCAACGTCCTACCCATTAATAGTAGTCGGTTAGATGATCCGAATATCAATGATCTTGATATTCTGAATGATCAAGCTAATGACAAAAATTTGAAGTCGATCATACGAGGGATTAAAAATAACGTTAACAGCAGGGATTTGCTCAGGGTTGATAAAATTTATAAACTATTATTCACAATTGACAATTGTGAATGGGCTATTATATTACAAGCCGAAGTCTGGAGAAATGCTATTTGCCATCTCTCTAGATTTCCTTGTGCACATGGTTTTAGGCTTTCATTTTTCTTGCGCTCACATTGGGCGGAATAAACTCCTGCAGCTGATCTACAAATACTTTTGGCATCCACGAGTAAATCAAGTGGTTTCCCCTATATGCCAAAAGCAAAAAACGTTCTTTTCCATTATGACCCCTCCTATATTAAGAATTCTAGCCGAATATCCGTTTGACCTATGCGCAATGGATTTGTTGCAGTTTCCGAAAACAAATTCTGGCAACAAGTATTCGAATGGTGCATTATTGACTCACATTTTTACCAATAGGGATTTCCTGTTGTTTCCCATCTTTCGCGATAAAAGGCTAGTTTTTTTGTTGCTTCTAAGTACTATAATAATACCTTTCAGAAATTCTCCATTTCTTCCACAAAATTGACAAAGCATATTTCTAATAGTATGTGAAATTTACTTTCCAGAAACCTTTCTAAGCAAGAATTACTTCAGGAAACATAAATATCAAGCATATTAGAAACTCTCTACTACATCCAGCCAGTAATGGAGTCTGTGAATGCTTCAATCGCAGTCTGATTCAAATCATTAAATGCTTAGTTCTTGAAAATCCAACTGATTGGGATGAGGAATTATCTGCATCAGTTCTCATCTATAACAACACCTCCCATAGTGCTCTTGGCATGTCTCCTTCTGAATTTCATCTTACAGAAACCTCACACTCCATACTCACAAGTAATATCCTCAATATTGGAAAGAAGGCAGTGCCAACTTCAAACCCTACTGTGTGGGTCAAAAGGTTGCTAAGAAAGTAATCCACACTGGTCACAGCACTTTGCAGAAATTTAAAAGCAAATGGGAAGGTCTGTACACTATAGAGGGAGTGAACCCAAATAAGGTTACGTATCTAGTATGTTGTACCAACAACCCCAGTCAGAGACCTCAAAAAGTTCATTTTTCCTATCTGCGAGGGTGGATTGATATCCCCAATTATCTTCGTAAATATCTGTCGAGAAATCCGGAAATTCGTCTTAAGTTCTTTGCGGATAATGAAGAAGAAGAATTGCCCAACGAAATCGAAACATATGACTCAGTTACTGACAATGATACATCTTCCATCATTGGTTCAGAGGTATCTGAATCCGAATTTTCTCCCATCGACGAAGAGGAAGAGTCCGATTTCAAAGGTTTTCTCCCATCACCTAACCCCATGTCCATGGAGGTATATTCGCATTTTCCTGATTTATTGGATCAAATTGAATAATTGAATGTCAGTATATTCGTCGATTTGCAGACTTCACATATTTCTGCAATAAGGACTCCTGTCTTATCACCTGAAGTTCTTCAACCTATTCGAGTATCCCCTGCAAGTTCACCTATTAGAGTTTTAACTCCAGTAAATATAGAAAATATTTCCCGAATTCCAGTTCCCCTATCTCCCATTTTGGAAGAATCAGTCACTGTCACTGAACTTTCTAGTGTCTCTATTAGATCTTCCAGAACTTCTACTACTGAAACTGTTTCCCATGCTGATTCACTTTCGATGTATTATCATGATCTGTACACCCAAGCATATCTATCTCCGTTACTTTACCCGTCAAGTCAGATCCCACCTTCACCTTCTAGCCACACTGTAGTTTCCACATCTCCATCTTCGGTTACCAATCCTAGTGCAGTTGGTTTCCACACCATCGATTTTGCTGGAGCATCTTTTCTTAGTTCCTTTTTCAAAGAGAGACCAAGCTCCAATCTTCTTGAATCATCAGCTGTATTAGGTATACCTGCTGTTAGTCCACACAGTTCACTATCTGTACAGGTTAGTGGCCTTACAAATAGTTCCGATCACAGTGGTTTTTCAGGTTTTATTCCCCAAACAACTCCACAACTAACTTCTCCTTAATCATCTCGTTTACTTGGGTTCAACCCACAACATCCGCAGTAGTAATAAATCACTATCAGATATCAGCAAAGATAAGATGAACGAGATATGGGAGGAAAAAAAGATTCTTATTTAGTAGGATTGTATAGAAATACAAGGGTTGAGAAATTAGAAAATAATGGTTATGCAACAAGATACTAAAATATATTGGTAGAAAATGAAAAAATAGTGCATAAGAGAGGAGATAGTAGTAGTACAAGAGGATTGGAAATATTGGAAGAAAACAATAGTGATGCCTATAACTAAAGCATAGCTTGTGAAAAGACTCTTCGAAAATATAAATAAAAAGGTAGCGAATAATGGAGTAAAGAATTAGATGATATTTATTAACATATTTGGATAATAAAAGTTTGTCAACTTGTGAGAAATACAAGAAAATAGAAAATAAATTTAAGGGAAAAGCTGCAAAGAGAAGGGCGAATGAAAGATGGAATGGAAAGATAGTTATAAATTATAGTAGCATAAGTAAGTTGTTTTGGAAGGAGGTAGGTAAAAAATGTTCGAAACAAGAAATTGGTTCTTACTAGAGGAGAAAGCATTTGGATATGAATGTAATGCAAGATAATACAGAATTCCAGGAAAGAGAACAAAATTTTTTTATGGAATTACAAAATTCTGATGAAAATAAAGCCGACAAAGAGAGAAGATTAATTAAAGTAGAAGAGAATTGATAGAAAAAAAAGATTATGCTAGGAAAAACGAGTAATAAATTGCAAAACATGAAGTAGTGAATGGTTTGAAGAAAACAAAAGGAAGAAAATATCAAGGTTTGAATATCAAACAAAAAGAAATCTTAAAATAGGGAGATAGTGTTTTGGAATTTTTGACGAGATTATTCAATGCTTGGTGGGAAAATTGAGAGTTGCCGCAAGATTGGAGAGACTCCTGTTTTGTTCTGCTTTGCAATGGGAATGATGACAAAAGGGTGTGCACTGCTTACAGAGAAGTAAGCTTATTGAAGTAGAGAATCATAAGAACTGAACTAGTGTTTAATGAAAAAAATTATTGTATTAAAGATGAATAGATTGTGAAAGAACAACGTGGTTTTATTGATGACAGAAGATGTTGGATCAGATTTTTTTACCTTATAAATGCTGGAAGTGAAATTAACAGAAAGAAGCTTTCTTGATTTAGAAAAGGCATATGATAGTCCAAAGAGGGAATTGTGGAGAATATTGGAATGTTAAGGCGTAAATGGAATGTTATTCAATAGAAAAATCAAAGTATGTGTTAGGATTAAAAGAAGAGAAAGGGTTGTTTAAAGTAGAAGTAGATCTAAGGTTGGGCTATGTCATCATGTTTATTCAATATTTTTCTGGATTTGGGTAGATTTGGTAAAGGAGCTGATTTATGTCCATATGAGGATAATTAGTAAATCTACATTGCACTCTTTTCTAAAAATATTTGTTTTTGACTGATTTAAAAGAAAACTATGATTTGGTGTTTAAAAGTAAATGAGTGTGTCAGGGAATAATGAACTAGATATTTACTGTACTATAATAAAAGTAAAATCAGCAATCTTGGTTGGAAGATATAAATGTGCAAGGTAAAAAGCTATACATTTTTAGTATTTAGGGTTGAAAGTAATGAAAGAAAGGAGAAATTGATAATATGAATGCCGATGGTGAATGATTATTAACCACCTTTAGGGAAATATGGAAAATGGAAATTTTTTCAAAGGAACAAAATGAATGTTGTAATGTATATTTAGTAGACTTGAGATGAGTGAAAGTACGTGTCCTCTACAGAGTCAAAAAAATTAAGTTTTGGAAATAACAAGACCAGGCTAAGATTTTTGTGTGGGTGAAGACTAAGGAAAAGGATATAACACATCTACACGATAAGTGAAATTGGGCTCTAGTAGAAATTGTTTCGGTGGAATTAAACTTAAGGCAGGGTACTGAGATGGTATAATTCGAAGATAGTCCATAAAAATGACATACATGTTAGCTACACCTAGGGGATCTTTTTTTCCAAGGTATAGTTAAGTAATAGAAAATGAGAAGAACCCAAATTAAGGATCTTTTAATAGGATAGGACATTAACAAGGATGGATATTCAGCCATAAGATAGGGTAGCATGGGACAAAGTACTTTAAGTTTTACAAATTAATTTAAAGCCCGAAAGGATTAAAAATACTTGAATATATTAATAAATCTGTAGTTTGACAACCACCTCACAATTTATGTTTTGGAACTGCTGTGATCCCCGTCTTCAATATATATATATTATTATAAGTATATAATATATATTATATATAATGGACGATATCGATACGTACGGAGTAAGTCATATGTATATCTCAGTATATACTATTATTATAGGTTGGCCGTTCTGGCGCGTATATAGTAATATATATATATCACTATACCCATAATAAATATATATAATATATACTATATATATATATATATATAGTATATATATACTATATATATATATATATATATAATATACTATATATAGTATATATATATATATATATCATAATATATAATATAATAAGAGTATATATATATATATATATATATATATATAGTCTCAAGTTTAGGTTCAAGTACAAGTACTTGTACGTAAGTCACATTTTTGGGGTACTTGTACTTGCAGTATCTAAACCAAGTGTACTTGTACCTTGACTTTGTATCTGCACCTTTTGTAACCTAGAAAATTTGCGAAAATCAACCGTGCAAGTAGTTTTGGCATTTTTAACAGTTGCAATATTTTTTCTTTTTATCATTTTCCAAGGTATTGGACTTGAACATTAGTTATTTCTATAACTTATATGTAGTTCTAAATTAATCTTCCATTTAACGAATATTAAAAGTATGTCATTAATATATACCATATATATATGAGTGTATCATATAGTATATATAATATATTAATGTAAAATTTTTAAATGCAAAAATATATTTAAATCACAAGGACTAAGTGATATATCAAGTATAAATATGTATACATGTTATATATTTATATAATATATGGGCGAGAAATACTTGATTAATTGGATTTGAAGTTGTGGTGCAAACAAAGCGTTTATTGGAGGGGTATAGTTTCCGAGGGCTGAGGAGAGCAATACATAGTAACCGCTCATATAAGGGATAAGGGATAAGTAAGCTGTAGGTATTTAATAGGGGAATATAGAGATCTCCGTGTTAGCCATTGGGCGAGAGGCATAACCACTGTCGAAATTGTGCGAGAGGAGTGCGTCAGCAGTGAGTGAAGTTGAACTGAAGGTAAGTACGCGATCGAGTGAGAGCAGAGGAGTGCTCACAACTCGGAGTGAAGTGAATATCTATATATATATCCATATATCATATATGAGCGCACAACTCCACGTATATATATATATATGTTGCATCGATACTCTGGTATGACGTATTACCAAGTTGCTCTATGAGCGAGAGAGTAGGCGCTCAAGTAGCTTAGATCATGCCACACTGACGAAGCCGCTCTAGTACACAGTTATAGTCTGATGAATAGGCGAGCTGGCGAGGTGGTTGGTTTTAAGCTTTTGAATGGAATCAAAAGTATATATGACAATAGTTAAGCGTGTGTAAGAAGTGAATTGGTTTAATATTAATAGCGGAGTGAAGCAAGGATGTATTATGACTCCTTGTTTATTCTAATTTGTATATGGAATGGGGTTATTGAAAGAATTAATATGTTAAGGGAAGCAGATGAGTGGGTTAGAATGATGGAGAATGGAAGAGAGCGGAGGGTTCCCTACCTACTTATAATATGAGGATGATTTGGTTTTGTGTGGCCGAATCTGAAGAAGAGTTTGAGAGGATTGGTAAGAGATTTGGCGGGGTGTATAAAAGGAGGGGTTTGAACATAAACTAGATAAGAATAAGATTATGGCTGTGAGTGAAACAGTCCTCGGTGTGAAGTTATGTGTAGATGGTGAAGCAGCCTGGAAAAAAGTGTCGAGCTTATATAAGTTTAGGGATATATTTGGAATGAAATGGAACGAGATGATGCACAAGAGTGTAGAAGGATAGTTTGTAATGGCAGGAAAGGTTGCTCGGTGGAATAAATCATTGGTGGAGTAAAGGAATCGAAGTCCTTGAGTGCGCTAGGGTCTTACATGAGGGTATCTGTTACTTTGTGTTAGTTAATGTAAGAAGTAAAATTATGGTCTGGAATAACAGGTATAGATCTAGTACAATGTGTTTCAAGATGCACAATCTTATGAAGGGTGTTATGTGTGGAAAGAATGATAAAATAAGGAATGAACGTATTAAGAGAGTTGTGTGGTTGAAGAAATGGATAGGTGAGAGAATAAATAAAGTACATTGAAAAATATTTGCGAAATTTGGAAAGGATTTATGATAGTGGTTGAATTTAAAAACGGATGTAAGGGGTGAAACCTGTGGCTGGGAATACCGAACATAGAGGCGTGTGAGAACAGGAGAAAAAGAGGATTGATCAAAGGATTGAGAGAAAATATGAGTTTGGCAGAGGCGAGACCAGAAAAGTGCATGAACAGGAGTGAGATTGCGAGGTTTGAAGGGGCATGGTTGGTTATGGTTGTACCACCACATGTCAAGGGATGAACCCCACATTGACGTAGATGTCATATGTGAGGGTTCCCGTGAAGCCTTAAGGGTGGATTTTTCTGCTGAACTACGACAAAGTTCTCGCTAAAAAGGTAAAAAAAGGGGGGCGTATGGATGGGCTTATTCTTTTTCGACTTGCTTTCATATTTCCCTTCTGCTACATTCTCTGTTTTTCACGGTGCATGTAAGGCTCCGTACCTCGCACCCCGCTTTGGGGAAGAGAAGGTGGGTGATTATATATATATATTATATATATTACTATA
>JABUQX010082123.1:57500-62500 GCA_015478945.1 Trachelipus rathkii
ATAATAATAATAATAATATTAATAATAATAATGCGCAAAACCTGTATATATCAGTCTTTCAACAGTATAGGAAGAAAAAACATATGCGACATTTATTGTATTACAATGATAAACAGAGAGAAAAAGAAGAGAAAACTCTTCAAACACAAAAGAAAGATTTCAAATAAAAGAAACGACATACTTTCCACACATTTCAATATTCACAGGAATAAAGAAGATAAAAACCCCTTTTTTATAAGCTTTGATGACAATTACAATAATAGGAAAAGATGGAAATCTAATATTATTTCAAGGAAAGAATAGGTCATAAAGTATAATATATATATAATAAATAAGATTTATTTAAATTTTATCTATGTTATGGTATATAAATAGAAATAAGAGTAGAGTATATTATATATATTATATATATATATATATATATAGATTATTAATATATAATATATATATATATTAGAATGAAAGAGTTAAAACAACTTTTTTATTGGCTATTTTATTAAAAATTGCATTCAGAATATAAGTGCAATATTGGTTGCATTGCATATGAGTAGAATAAAGTTTAACAGAACAAATTATGTATGTAAAAGCACGGTTGGAAAAAAACCGGGATCGAACCAAAAAAACCCAGCCCAGTGGATTTTTTTTGGCTTTTTTGGGTTTTATTGGGCTATTTTGGGTTTTATATTTTTTTGGGGGGTGGAGCGTTTTTAGAATTCCTATTTTTGAGGAAAAAATAAAATAGTCATTAATTGAATTTGTTTT
This sequence comes from Trachelipus rathkii, assembly GCA_015478945.1. Lineage (NCBI taxonomy): Eukaryota > Metazoa > Arthropoda > Malacostraca > Isopoda > Trachelipodidae > Trachelipus > Trachelipus rathkii. The sequence continues at coordinate 58,263 of JABUQX010082123.1, forward strand.
TTGTAACATTGTAATTTCAGTATTATTTTGCAAATAAATTAATAAACAAGTATAAAATTTACAACTTAAACCAATACTTTGGTAACAGACATTGTCCAATTCCCACTGCTGAATGAATGTCATTGCATAATTGATGAAACTTGTAAAGGTAAATGGTTTGTTATTTTTACAGATTATTGATAGTAATGACATAACAGGACTATCGTAAGTAAAAAAGTAATATATTTAAATTTATATTATTTAAATTTCGAACACTGTCGCCATCATAATCTGAGGCTCTTGGAAGCTAGTAAATTAGCTACCAATAGTTCAGTTGTTACCTAGAAACTAGGCAGGCTTGCCCTGGATACCTTTCCAAGGAGCTGCCCACCAACCAACCAGGTATGTGCTTTTATGGTTAAACCCGTGTAAAGTTGGGAGATTTGGAGAGGGAAAATACATATAGTCACTTTATTTTAAAAAAATGAGTCAGGCACAATAGAAAATTCTGAGATTTTTAATTTACATACGGTATATATATATATATATATATATATATATATATATATATTATATAATATATTATTATATATATATATATATATATATATATATATATATATACTAATTATATATAATATATATATATAAATATAATATATTATATATATATAATATATATATATAATATCAGTATAATATATATATACTAGTATATATATATATATACCTAATTATATATATAATATATATACCGTAATATATATGTATATATATATATATATATATATTATAATAATATATATATAATATATATAGTATAATTAATTATAATTATATATAGATATTATATAATAATATATAACATATAATTATATTATATATATATATAATATATTAGTATTATATATATATATATTTATATAGATATATATTATATATATATATATATTATATATATACCGATAAATATATATATATAATATAATATAAATATAAATATATATATATAATATATATATATATATATATATATATATTAATAATTATTAATATATATATATATATATATAATTATATATATATATTATTATATATATATATATATATATATTATACTATATATACTGTATATATAATAATAATAATATATATATATTATATAATACTATAATATACTATACTATATATATATAATAATATAATATACTATATATTACAAATAATATAATTAATATAATATATAACCATATATACTTATATTATCTAATCTTATTCACCTACGTCAATACTAATACACATATAAACCTATTAGCATAACTATTATACTATAGATATATAATATAATATAATACTATATAATCATAATAATATAATATATCATATATATATATAGAATATATAAATAGTATATATATAATATATATACAATATATACTATATATATATTATATATATATTCGATAGATTTTCTGCGTGATTATTGCTAGTATTCTGAAAATATTATAATGTAAGGATATATAAAATATCTAAGACAGGTTGACGTCTAGACAGATAGTACTAATGTGAATAGTGATGCAGCAGACTGTCCTTTTTTTCGCATCCGCAGATGCGGAGTTTGATTTTAATATCCGCTTATGCGGATACGATACGGATGTGGATGTTGATATATATATCATATTATATATATATTATAATAATATATAAATATATATTATATATATCATATATTATATATATATATATATATATATATATATATTGATATATATATTTCGCAGTTTTAGCCGCAATCTATTAATATAATTGGTACCAGGGTGTAGGACCGGAACCAACTCAAATGCACCCCACCAACCTCTTTCCCGAACACCGCCCTTAATGAAAAAATTTTGCAATGATTATATGCTGTTTGCACTAGTGATTAAATTCAAGTACAGAAAGGTTGTACTTGAAAAATATCTAATTTTCTGCCTTTTCTGCTTAGACTTTATTTCTCTTTTCATCATTAATTAGCCCAGTATTGCTAAATACTCTCTCACTTGGAACACTAGCTGGAGGACAGGCCAAGTATTTCCTTGCAAGTTTACTCAAGCATGGGTAAACATTTTGCTTTAACTTTCACCAACTGAACAGGATCTACTATCTAATCGTTTTCTTGTGATAGTTTTCAATCATTTGCGCTACATCTTTTGGTAATGCGTGTGTTTCTTCATTACTACTGGACTGTGGAAATTCTTTCAATGAATCTGTTATTGATTTGCTTGTAAAAGGTGTTGGTTCTGTAGATTTTTTTTTTCCTTTTAATGGGTGGCAAATTAATAGACTGTTCAGACTGAAATTTTTCAACTGCAACACAAAGTGACGATTTAACTTGTGCTAATAATGTGTTACAAAAAAAACTTGCCTTTGTAACTGGAATCTAGGTAAGTTGCAATAGTATGAAGGTCATTAATTTCCACACAACCAAACCGTTTTTTTAGCTCTAGTTTTATTACATCTTTTCTTCTTTTTAAATCGTCATCATTTTTCATTTGAAATGTGTCGTTAGGGTTGAGATTAATGATATTACATCGGAGACAGGAGCGGTAGAGGCGCTGATTTTTTTGGTAATTTCTTCAAACAGTTTCAATAGCTTAATGCAGTGTGATATGATGTCATTTGAAACATTAGTAAGAATTTTAATTTTGGAATACGAACTAGCGTACAAAGAAAGAAGTTCTTTGAGGATTATCATTCTTTCCATCATATGAAGTGTACTATTCCAGCGAGTTGAAACGTCTTTGATAATAGTAAGATTTGGAATATCAAGCCGTTTTTCAATTGCCTTCAACTCATTTTGTGCCATTGTTGAATGATGAAAATAGGTTGATATAGCCCTACGTTTTGAAATTATGTCAGTTACTTATTTCTGTGACTCTAAACCAGATTTTATAACTGACTGAAATTTATGAGACACACAATCTAGATTATTAACTCCCGATATAAATAAAGCTTTTTTATGTTGCTTGACCCTTCTCTTAAAACACAATGAACATGTGAATTGGATATTTCCCAGTTTTTAATTTGCTTTCAGATTTAGCTTAAGTATTTTTATTACAAAATTCTTTATCAAATCTCGACAGTAAATATCCGCAAAGCGCGGATGCAGATGAGGATCTTTAATAATGTGGGGATGCTCCGTGGATGCGGATGTTACCTGCATCAATAATGTGAAATAAAATTGGGAAATGTTATTCATTCACTCAATGACTTAATTCAATCCAATGTTACAAATTAGTTTTATACTTTATTGGATACTATATAAATTTACAAAATAATGGAAATTCAAAATATATTCTAGTAAATGTATGACCAAAAAGGAAAGAATTTATAACCAAATAGGAAAGAATTTTTACTTTTTTATTTACTGAAAAGTTTATTTAGTACTTTTAATAATGGAATCTAGTTATTATCTTCTGTCATTAAAATTTAAATATACATTTATTTGTACTTATGTATTAAATTTTAAAAATATTTTTTTTTTCAATCTCATTTATTTCAAATATTTTAAAGGTATATCAGTGGACATCTTGAATAAAATACAACTAGGCTCACTAATAATGAAACATAATATAGTTGCTGTTATTTCATATTAGTAATTTTTAAAAATCTCAAATTGTTAAAAATAAAGACTAAAATTTAAAAAAAAAAAAAAAAAAAAAAAACACTTGCAGCTGGGCTTTTTTGTATTTTGGGGGGTAGGTTTTTTAATGCCAACCCTTTGTAAAAGTCTTGTTACATTCGAGGCCTGTGGAAACTAAATTCGTGTCATTTTAGCGCGAAATCACAAAAAAGTGGGAAATCATTTTGCCAAATACATAAAGAGAAAAAAAACAAAAAAAAAACAAAGATATGTACCATATAACCAATAATTTTATAAAGAAAGTATTATATTATAATAAAAGACATTATATAATAATATATTAAAACGATTACAATGAGAATTATAGATAATAAAAGCTACAAATATGATTTTTAGCTTTAAAATAAAACGATATATTACAGTCTATGAATGGTATCCCCACATTCTTATATTTCTTTTTCTGCAGAAAATCTTTTGTTAAATCTAATTATTGATCACTATTTTTAGTCACTGTATTGTGACTTTTATGTTATACATTTATTTTTTTTTTTAGATATTATATAACATTTTTAGACAATTATTTTGAACACAACATATATAAATATATATATATATATATATATATATATATATATAT
>JABUQX010082123.1:70000-72500 GCA_015478945.1 Trachelipus rathkii
ATATATATATATATATATGATATATATAAATATAATATAAAATATAATATATATATATATATATAATAATATATATATAATATACAAATATTCAGTGGATATTCATTTAAAATTTGATTTTCGTATTGTATTTATCATTTACATAAAATTATTTTGAACTTTCACGTAAAATAATGATTGCTCATAAATTTAAAAGGATTACAAAATACAGTCATATATATATATATATATATATATATATATATATATATATATATATATATATATATATATATATATATATATATATATATATATATATATATATATTTATATTTATATATAATATATATAATATATAATATATATATATATATATATATATATATATATAATATATATTTTATATATATATAAAAAAAAAAAAAAAAAATACATATATATATATATACTATATATATATATATATATATATATATATATATATTCATTTATTGCCCCTTTCCCCCTTATTTGGCGGGTCCATGTCATCTCCAGAAACCCAGCGACCTCCATCGGGAGGAGCCATAGGTCTCTCAGGGAGAAAATCTAATAGAGTGCTCTAAGGAGAGTGAGTGGACGACACCTCAGAAGGAGGTGATCAACTGTTTCATCTTCTATTAGGTTTCTGCAACAGAAAGGAGAGGTAGCGTCCTGGAGTCAAAACCTGTGTCTATATTCCTGGAAGCTCGGGTGATACCCGGATCTCAATCTAGAGAGTGAGGTTTTGAATCTTTTGAAGGATTGTGTTCTGTGTTGCTGGTGATATTTCAGGGGGGCGGAGGTTTGTGAGGTGACTTGGAGGGCGATTGTTGAGATATTGCTGTGGAAAGTATGCGCGACTATGTCTTGAGAGAGATGTGTTGTTTGGAGGTGGAGGGATGGTTCAAAAGAGTTCACCGTAGTAGAGCACAGGGGAAGAGAGAGGTGATTTTAAAAGTTGTATTGAGTGATCTTGTAGGTAGTTGTAGCATTGGTGGGTCAGGTCGAGAGCATTGGAATAGATTGCTTTCCTATCATGTCCAAATGATCCTGATTTGGGAGAATTATTTTTGTTTCCTCGCATAGATGTTGGATTGGGTGGGGTGGTTTTCAGACACATCTGTGATTATTCGAACGGCATTATTTTGAATTTTTTGTATTTTGATTTTATTGGTAGATGAGGAATGAGGATGCCAAACTGTTTATCCGTAGTTGATTGTAGATCTTGAGAATCGTTTGCATGTAGTTCTCAGTGTGGTTGTTTCATTGCGGAAACTGTGTTGAGACAGAGTTTGTAGGACATTTAATTTTCAGTTTGCTGTACTTTTCTTTTATATTTTGAATGTGAGATGTAAAGGTGAAATGGGTGCCAAATGTTATACCGAATTTTTTGGGTGTTTTGTTTAGGTGGATGATGGAACTATTTAAAGTTACTTGTGGGTGTGAATAATAACATTGGTGGCCTCAGTTGCGATCAAGGTTATAAGATGATTTGACTGCAGAGCTGACATTCTGTTGGAAAATAGCCAAGATTCTATACAATGACGTAGGTAATTATGGGTATGAATTGTAAAGACAGGTACTGAGGGGTCCGGTATGGTAAATACAGGCTCAATTCGCTCAGCACGTAAGTTTTGAATTGGGAGGTTGAGGTAGGGATGTCGGGTAAAGAGGTTGAACAGGAATGGAGACAGAATGACTCCCTGAGGGACTCTCTTACTTAATTTTACGGGTTTTGAGATTTGATGTTTACTGAACACCTATGCAGTGCGTCCAGATATGAAATTTGATAGTCATTTTTTGTAGTTGTTTGGGAAAGGGTGACTATAATTTTTGGAATGAGTATGTTTGGGTTACCTGTGTCGAAGGATTTACTAATGTCGATGGCTAGGAGTATTGTTCTGTGAGATGAAAGTTTTTGCTTAATCTGCCTATAATGCTTTGTGTGATGCTTGTTAGAGCTGTTGAGGTGGGAGGATTTCTTAAAGCCATTTTGGTGATTTTAAAGTGACGTGGGGTTTGAATTTGGTGAGTATGATCTTCTATTAAACTGCAACAAGAAGGAGGAAGGCCCAGAAAAGTGAGGAAGAGGTTGAGTCTTTTTTGGGTTTTAATTTGAATATGATTATTGTTTTTTTCAGTATAGAGGAATATAGTTGAGTGAACAAGATTTGTGGAAAATATTTATAATGAATAAGATAGCAGTTGGTACAAAGTGTTTAATGTAAAAGTTAGAAATGTTATCTAGGCCAGAAGCTGGGGAGTTTTTTAAAGTTTTGGCTAGTGAAGTGATTTCTTGGGTAGTAAATGAGGGGTTGATATTTATTTATAATTGTTTTTTTTCGCGTTGGATATATTGGAATAATATTGAAGGTGGAATATTTCAGTGCAGTTTGGGGGAAGAGAGAGTTATTTTATCCCCTTATGCTTCATTTGTGGGTGAGGGTTGTTTTTGGGAGCTGTGGAAGCGTTTCATTACCTGTCATGTTTTTTTCTCTTT
>JABUQX010082123.1:80000-83666 GCA_015478945.1 Trachelipus rathkii
GATTTATTTGACTCAATACAGTTTTAATTTTGCGATTTGTTTGTCAAAAATGTGTTTGGATCGTGCAATCCGATACGCGATATGGCAGATAAGGAACAGGGATAAAATTCATGATCCATACAATATATATACTATATATATAGTAATTATATATATATATAATATATAATATATATAATATATATATAGTATGATATATATATATTATATATATAATTAATATATATAGTATTATATATATATATTATAGGTAAAATTCGCAACTCTTTCGTCTGAGCTGTCCGCTATTTCGAATGATATCGACTATATCGTATATATAATAACTATATATATATATATATATATATATATATATAATATATATATATATATATATATATATATATATATATATATACTTAATATATATATATATATATAGTATAATATATATATATATATATATATATATATATCATATAATAACTATATATAATATATATATATATATACTATATATATATATATATATAATATAATATATATATAATATATATATATATATATATATATAATATATATATATTCAATAGATATTTGTGGCAATCAAACGCCAAACAATTATTTGGTATATTTCAATGGTCACCTACAGTGGGTTGGAAACCCTTACCCCTTGAGATGGTACTCCAGAGTGTTACCTCGAGACCACGATTGGCTAAAAGGAAGCCCATCATTTTACCTCTGAAAGCTTGAGCGTTCCCAAGAGGAGCGAAGGCGTGTCTTGGACACCTAACCCTCCGACGGGCCTCCCGCCAACACTCGGGTCAGGGGCAACACTGGGTAATTTTTAACCGGACATTATTAGATATTCAAAGATATTTGTGCAATAAACGCAACAATTATTTGTATATTAGCCAATCGTGGTCTCGAGGTAACACTCTGGAGTACCATCTCAAGGGTAAGGGTTCAAACCCACTTAGGACCATTTTGAAATATACAAATAATTGTTGCGTTTATGCACAAATAATCTTTGAAAATATCTAATAAAGCCCCGGTGTTAAAATTACGCCAGCAGCCTCGCTTCGCACCCTGACCCGAGTGTTGGCGGGGAGGCACACGTCGGAGGTAGGTGTCCAAGACACGTCTTCGCTCCCCTTGGGAAGCTAAGCTTTCAGAGGTAAAATGATGGGTTTCCTTTTAGCTAATCGTGGTCTCGAGGTAACACTCTGGAGTACCATCTCAAGGGTAAGGGTTCAAACCCACTTAGGACCATTCGAAATATACAAATAATTTTTGCGTTTATTGCACAAATATCTTTGAATATCTAATAATGTCCGGTTAAAAATTACCGCAGTGTTGCCGCCTGACCGAGTGTTGGGCGGGGGATGCGCCGTCGAGGTTCACGTGTCGCAAGACACGCCTTCCGCTCCTCTTTGGGAAGCTAAGTTTCAGAGGTACAAATGATGGGTTTCCCTTTAAGGCCAATGCGTGGTCTCGGAGGTAACACTCTGGAGTACCATCTCAGGGGTAAGGGTTCAAACCCACTTAGGACCAATTTGAGATAATACTAGTATACTATATATATATATATATATACCTATATATATATATATTATTCATATATATATATAGTATATATTATACTATATACTATATATATATATAATATATATATATATAGTGTATTATATATATATATATTATATATTATATTATATATATATGATAATATATGATATATAATTATATATATATATATATATATATATATATATATATATATATACTATAATATATAATCCAGCTGGCGGCTCATGTTCAAAATTCTTGAGTAGGCAAAACAATATATATATATATATATATTAATATATATATATATATATATATATAATATATAGTCTACTATATTATATATATATATCTAGTATATCTATATACTAATATATAATATACTATATAAATATATCAAGTGGGCGGCTCATGGTCATAATTCTTGAAGTCAGGCAAAACAATAATATATATATATATATATCTATATATATATATATATCATATATACTATATATAATTATATATAATATATATATATATATATATATATACTATATATGATATCTTGCAACAATGTAAGAGAATAAATGGTTCCACATATTCTAAACATGTTGAATTTCAATGGGCCTTCAAATTCGAAAAAGAAGGTTAGTAATATTTAACTGAAAATTAAAAAATCGAATACGCATTCCAATATCCCAGTTATTTATAAACTAACAGCTCAATTCTTTTACAAAAACACCACAAAATTCAGTATCTGGTTTTGAGTCATTAATTTTTAAGTGAAATTACGCGTATAAATAAGTTCGTTATACAGAGAATGAATAAGTTAGCACCTAAATTATTCAATTAGTTAATTACTTAAATTATGTTATTAATAATATATTATTATTTCTTGCTAAATGCAATTTAAATCGGACTTATTTAAAAAAAAAATGACCTGCTCCCCGGACTCGTCAGGCACATCCCACAAGTTGCCTAGCCCTCAGAGAAATAAGGAACTATTTTTTTGACTTCGAGCACGTAACAATTGCCCCAATCGCTACTATTCAAAAAAAGGCATCGAGTAGGGAATTGATGACAGGCATCTTAAAGCTGCCTTCGAACGAATGCATTCTTTAATATATATATATATATATATTATATATATATATATATATATATGAATATATATATATAAATATATATTATATTATATATATATAATATATATGCTTGACTTTTTAATATTTTTTGGGCTCACTAAGGGAAAGTAGGCGTTGCCTACTCTGCCTACCCCCAAAAGCCGCCACTGGATTATATATATATATATATCATATATAATATATATATATATATTATATATATATATATATATATTATATATATAGTATATATATATATATCTATTATCCATATATATATTCTATAATAGTAAATCTGTGTTTACCTTAAACAAAATCTTTCCTACCCTATACTTCAATAGCCCCCAAATAGCCCTAAACCTAATGGATTAATGTAAGCCCCAAAGTTCGCCCTACCTAAATGGCAATTATGTAAGCGCACCAGTTAGGCCCCTAACCTAATGATCAATTGAAGCCCGCCCAAAGTACTACCTAACTTATGGATTATGAAGCCCCCAAGCCCTCAACGCGTAATAAATTATGAAAGGCCCCAACTATTTTGACACAGATTTACTATATATATATATATATATATATATATATATATACTATTATCTATACTATATATATATATATATTATAATATTATATATATATATATTATCTATACTATTATATATATAAATATATATATATATATATATAATATATCATATATATATATATATATATATATATCAGTTATATATATATATATATAATATATATATTATAGAATTATATATATATATATTATTATATATATATATATACTATATCTAACAATACTATATATATATATATTATATAATATATTATATATAGTATATATGTTAACGAAGTTACTTAACGCCCACACGAAACGGGAGCTCGGATCAAAAAAAAATTTTCACAGGTAGCCTCTATGATACACATAAATAGAGTTGTTTTTAGGGTCGAAATGAAAAATTTTTTTTCCTGACCTGACCTAAACCTAACTAACCTAACCTAACCT
>JABUQX010082124.1:10000-12500 GCA_015478945.1 Trachelipus rathkii
ATTTGGGGGGAGGAGGTTATTAGCAAAGAGGAGGATATGGGTAGAGTGAGGAAAGTTGAGAAAATGGTAAATCTGCAGGTATAGATGAAATGACTGGTGAAATGATAAAGAACGGAGGCAAGATGGTGATTGATTGGATCTTGAAGTTGTAATAAAAGCTTTTGGAGGGTATAGCTTCGAGGGATTGGAGGAGAGCGTAATATTACCTTTATATAAGGGTAAGGGAGATAGGGAACTGTAGAAATTTATAGGTATTTAGTTTATGGAGTGTTGTAGGAAGATATATGCTGGTGTTTGGTCGAAGAGTGCGCGAGTGACTGAAGGACTATGGTGAAGAACAAGGTGCAACCGTTTAGGAGTAGTATGAGGATGTGTGGATCAAATCTTTACATTGAAGCAAATGATAGAGAAAATGAGAGAGAGGAAGAATTAATTGTATTTAGGTTTTATGGATTTGCAACAGGGGTATGATAGGATTAATAAGGAAGCTTTGTGGCAGGTGTTAGTGATATATGGTGTTGGTGGTAGGCTTTCTGAATGAAATTAATAGTTTGTATGACGATAGTGAGGCATGTGTAAGAATTAAATTGTAAGTTCAAAAGTGATTGGTTTAATATTAAAGCGGAGTGAGGCAGGGGTTGTGTTATGTCTCTTGGTTATTCAATTTGTATATGGATGGGGTTATGAAAGAATGAAGGTGGGCGTCACAGGAAATTGGTTGTTAGAGTGATGGAATGAGTGGAGGGTGCCCCTTACCTATTTATATGCGAAGATTTGTTTGTGTGGCGGAATCTGAAGAGTTTGGAGGAGGATTGGTGAGAGAGATTTGGCAGGGTGTGTAAAAGGGAGGGGTTTGAAAGAAACGTAGATAAGAGTAAGATATGGTTTTGTGGTGAAGACAGTCCTCAGTGTGAAGTTATGTTTAGATGGTGAGCAGCTGGAACAAGGGTCTGAGTTTAAATATTTAGGCAGTATATGTTGGATGAGAGGGAACGGATGATGCAGAGTTTAGTGGAAAGTTGTGAATTGCAGGAAAGGTGGCTGGTTGCAATTAAATCGTTGGTGAATGTTAAAAAAGGACTAAGTCTTTAGTGCCCTAGGGTCTTCATAACGGTATGTTGTTACCTGTGTTATTGTTATAGTAGTGAGACTTAGGTCTGGGAATAAGAAGTATAGATCTAAAGTTCAATGGTTCAGATGGACAACTTGTAGGGGCCATGCTTAGGTATGAGAAGAATTTGATAAAAGAGGAATGAACATAGTAAAGAGTTGTGTGTTGAAGAAAGGGTAAAACGAGAGAATAAATGAAAGTATGTTGAGATGGTTTGGTCCATGTTGGAAAGAATGGAATGATAGTCGTTTTAAGCAGATGGTAAGTGGCGAGTGTTTGGTTGAAACCGACCGGCTGGGAGATCGAAGAAAAAGTGGATTGAGTTCAGTAAACGAATGTTCGAAGGAGAGAATGTTGAGTTTGGCAGAGGCGAGGAAAAAGGTGCGCATAATAAGAGAGAATGGCGGGTTTTGTTGAGGGGGTATGGTTGTGGCCCACCTGGGTCAAAGATGAACCCTACACTGACGATTTTACCATAGTGAGGGTCCTTCGCAGTCGTGAAGCATAGGGTGGATTTCTGACTGCCGACGAGTCCTTACTAATTAATGGAACAGAGGGGGGGTAAGGCTGGGCTTTCTTTTCGAACTTTTGTCATGATTTCTTTCTACTGCTTTTCTTTTCTTATGCTTGTTACGAACCTTACCACCAGTCTTGGGAGAAAAAGGTAGATGAAGAATATATATATTATATATATATAAATATATATATAATCATATAATGTATATATATATATATTATATATATATATATATTATATAATATAATATATAATTTAAAATATATATATATATATTATATATAATATATATATATAATCAGATATGTGAAATGTAATAATTATATGCCCTAGAGCACTAATAAAACTTTATTAAGAACTAAACTCTACTTTATATATTGTATACCTCTTTTAACATATTGTATTTACTGTATTTTAATGCTAAATACCCTAAAAAGACTTGATATATATGAAAAATAAGTAATTTAAAAAAAAACAAAAAAAAAACCAAAAATTTTGCCCTTTGGTCTTTTTTTTAAAAAAAAACGTTTTTTTTTTAAAAAAAAAAACGAACGGTTTTTTTTTAATCCCAACCCTAGGAAAGACCTTGACCTTTTTCTTGAGCCAATCGACGCTTTCGACTAAGCTCTTCAATATCTAGAAGCTTTTCATCCTAATCCTCTGAACTTTCTGAAGAATGACTTGAGAAGGTAGTAACGGAGATAGTTGTAGTTTCATCGCTTACAATATGTTTAGATGTATCCTTTTCTTCTTGAACTTCCTGCAACCCTTTAATACAAATGGCCACATTGCAAAGTGCAGATTTAGCTTTTTGTTGTTCTTCTTCAGTTAAGCTTACCCTGTAGATTGGATCAATATAAACAACAGCTAGT